>JAODJU010000036.1:14314655-14332476 GCA_026776725.1 Gnathonemus echidnorhynchus
AAGGGGGGGGTGGGGGGGGGGGCACATACTGCAGGGGGTGAGGAACAGCACCTGACACAGTTCAGCGGAATGTGACGCGCCGCTTTTGGGCAGATGTTGGCACGGCCATGCAATCCACATTCAGGAGATCTCCCTGGCTGTGTAGAGGTGCGAGCGATCATGCCCCTGGAGGTACCACCACCAGTTTGTGACCACAGCCCTCGACACGGCATCAATCTGACAGGGACAGGGAGACCTCCTGCAGAACCAGGCAGAATTCACCAGCTACAGACATGGGAAACTGAGAGGAAGGACTTCTGATATCACCAGTCTAATAAAAACGGACTAAATATCCAACGTAAAACTGAATCGCTTCCATGTGGCTGCACAAATGCCTCCACCTACTGACGTTCTCACAGGAAACGTCTAAAAATTGATTTTTAAAAAAGCAACACAGTACATTGGCAAGCACAAGTATTCTTTCTCCTCATAATCCTGCCCATCTGAGCCTCCTGGATCAACCTCATTACCTACTGATGCTGCATTTCAGCAGCATTTCCCAGAAGAAACCAATAATAAGACGAGATAGAGGAGAGCACAGGGCAAACGGCGGCACAGCACATTTCATAGGAAAATGAGTTTACAAGTCTGTAATTGGGCTTCACATATTAAATCAGAGGATCAGAATCTGGGAGAGGGGGGTGAATCGGAAAATACAATGATAGGAGTACAGCTCATAAGATCGTCATCCTAGTGCTGAACCTGAATTAGCTCTATCAATAACCAGACGCTGCCCTGTGATACACTGGCATCCTGTCTACAGTGTCCACTGCCCTGTGATAGATTGGCATCCTGTCTATGGTGCCCCCTGCCCTGTGATAGACTGGCATCCTGTCTACAGTGTCCACTGCCCTGTGATAGACTGGCATCCTGTCTATGGTGCCCCCTGCCCTGTGATAGACTGGCATCCTGTCTACAGTTTTCCCTGCCCTGTGATAGACTGGCATCCTGTCTGCAGTGTCCACTGCCCTGTGATAGACTGGCATCCTGTCTACAGTGTCCCCTGCCCTCTGATAGACTGGCATCCTGTCTATGTTGTTCCTTGCCAATTCGATAAATGGTTAGGGAAGCTGGATTGATTGTATAGCCGAATGCAGAAAAAGTAAAGCAACATCTAACAGATTAATGGGCTGACATGGCAGGATTATGCTCCTCGTTTAAAGGAGCCACCAGAGTAATTAGCCAGCAGAAAGGGGTCCTGCCACGTCCTGCCCGCATTCTCCAGCCATCGCTCAGCATGCAGGCACTCGCCCCCTCTGCCCCGTGAGACGTGTCCTGGAATTACTCAGCATAAGCCAAGCAGCCAGCCGCTCTAGCCTGGTCCACCTCACCCCCCACCTCCAATTAATAAGAGACAGGCCCTCGCATCTTTATTCTTTAACTGCTCGCCATCAGTCAGCGACCTCTGCTAGGAGTTAGCAGCCTTGTGAATATCGCAGGCTGATCACCTTGGCTTGCTGCCGTAACCAACCCAGGTGAGGGATGTACTACCCCTTTACGGGTAGTTAACGTCAGGTCTCGCCTTCTTCTTAACCCTCTCAAGGCAGGCGTTGCTGATTTGCAACAGTTAAAAACCAACTACCTTATTACCCCACATACATATTTAATGAGTTTTTTTTACTCATGATAATTTTCCCCAAATATCAGATTTTTCCTGTTACTAAAACTTAATTTGAGCCTGAAAGGGTTAAAACGCAGACGAGACTGACACACGTCGTATCTGCCTGGTGTATCTGCCTAAATATTAAACCTGAGAGGCATGCCCACCCCCAGATGACACGTTTCCAGCAAGTGCAGTTTCATCCGAAATACCTCTATGCCTCAAAGTTATCCCAATCCATAGTGTTTTTCGAAACAGCTCCCACAAACAGATAGCTATTTGTACAGATTTCCTACAGAAATGGGGGAATATATATAGAATGATTGAGAAGGAGAAACGGAGTGGATCTAGCTGCCTGTCAGCTGTACCCTGCAGCACCCGTCTGAGACAGTGTGAAGAAACGGGACAAAAGAGGCCAGGGTCTGCAAGTCGGGTGGGGGAGGGGCGGGGGCTGACGGAGCCACTGATTTGCAGGATTAAGCAGTGGAGACAGACAGGGCCTCAGCTCTGCAAAAAACAGCCTGTCTGCGTTAAGGGCTGCGTTTTGCTCACCTTAATATAAAAGTAATAACGACCAAATATGCACAGAACACAAGTCTTCTGTCAGACTCTGGCACATCTCAGTCCTGACTAGAGCTAAACCAGAGCTGAACCCAAAGCTAAACCCAAACCCAGAGCTAAACTAGGGTGAAATCCAGAGCTAAACCAAAGCTGAACCCTGAACTAAACCCAGAACTAACACCAGAGCTAAACTGGAGTGAAACTCAGAGTTATAGCAGAACTAAACCAAAGGTGAACTCAGAGCTAAACTAGAGCAAAATCCAGAGCTAAACCCAGAACGAAATCCCAGAGCTAACCCAGAGCTAAACCCAGAGCTAACCCAGAGCTAATCCCTGAGCTCCACTAGAATGCATCACTCTCATCCCCTGTCTGTGAACTCAATGATACAGCAGGAACTTTTTCCCTTAAATCTTGTGCATTTTATCCTAATCTTCATAAATTCACCCAAATAGCCCGTACTTGAAAAGCTGACAACAGCTTTCAACAAAACTTCTCAGAAAAAAAGAAAAAATAAATCATTTGATGGAATGGTTAAGTGTGTTTCGAGCTAAGTAAATGCAAATATCAAATTAATTGAAACCCAACATTCGGCATAATTACTCACCTTTGTGTTTGTAATCATTCTCAAACTCAGGTCTCCTGCCATGTGAATGAATGTCATTTGTCAAGATGCCAGTCAGCGTGACAGTAAACACTGCACTGCCAGTCTGATCTCTTTCATTTGGAAGACAAAGTTATAATTTCAGACAGTTCAAGGCTGGCAGACAAGGAACCATGATGTTTGCCCAGAGGTCAAAGGTCACAGTGTGTGCCACTCCAGGGACACAGCAGCCCTGAAGGCAGGTTTCAACATGCTCCTGTGTCCAACACTGTCCCCCAAACACTCCCTGAACAATAACATTCAATCGCTGACAGTAGCATGACAAGCAGAAACAACAGACACTTGTAGCAACATCTGGAGAGGACGAGCCAGAATATGAAATTAAGTTACGAAAATGACATTTGAAGATATCAAAACCTGACAACAAGAGCGTGCCCTAGCAGTTGGATTAAACAGCAGCTACTATAGGGAAATAAAAACAGAAAAAGCCACTAAAGTTATTATAGTGTAGCTTTAGATACAATTTTCAATTTCATTTAAACTAAATTGCTATTGACATTATGTACAGAATCCAGAAGACAAAAGTCTCAAAGGAAAAGAAATTCCTAAACTTCCATAGCGAGTTATTTATTATAAATCCATATTTTCAAAACAAGGAAAAAAACCTTTCAGTGGAGGTTATTCGCGGGTCCTGTGCTCTCACTGGCCATCTGGCAGTTGCTGTATCTGATAGCTACTCCCCTGCTTATCATTACTTTCTGTTTTTCTGTCGGTGTGTCCCACTGCCATTCGCCGCCTCGCTCCGGACCCACCAACTGTCACATGACCCAACAATGACCCTTCTTAGGCTGCCTTCCCAATCTGCCACTGGCCGATGTGACTGACGCTTCCGCCTCCCTGCCAAGACCTCCCTGTCCTGTTCTGTGTCACGGCTAACCGTAGGGTGCCCATTGCCTGACTGAAGTTGCCAGACTCGTCACCACCATAGCTGTGGGGGAGGGGGCAGGTGGAGAGCCCACAGTAGGCTTTTTGAAGATGTCGCCCAATGTCATCATCGGCATGTTCACGACTCATGCCAGCTGCCCACACAGGCCTCTGGGGCACACGGTCATTTCCGGGGCCAAACAACCAAAGGCGTGAGCCCCGGTGACCTGGGGTCCCGCAGTCGTGTACAATTCACAGGCAGCCAAAGGTAGAATATACCAGATCTCCGCTCGGATATGCCACTGCAGATTTACTATGTGCCGGTCCAAAGCGAGCCGTGGCTATAATCCAGCAGAACACCTCATATTCACAAACTGTAAAATTACTTCATGGGTTTACGAATGTACCTACACTGGATAATCATGGATGGATGGATGGATGGATAATATTATGATAACAATGATGATGACAGAGGCTTCTTTCCCAGCCTCCATAACGAGCTGAGGATTAGCCGCCCCCCCTTTGAAATGGTCGTCAGAAACAGGGAATTCGCCCCCTCACTGCCCTTTTAATTAGCTCCACGTTCCCAGGCCGGTGGAGCCACTCGTGGCTTCTTCCCTAACCTCCGAACTGCTGGACCAGCGCCCCCCGGCAGCAGAAGTGGAGGGAGCTGTAAGAGCCACACAGCACACGGCCCGTCTGGGAGAGGAGGATTCACGTCGTGGTGCTTTTCCTGATAAGGCCTATTTCTGCTGGAATTTCGACTGTGAGTCACTAGCAGAACCAGCCAATAAGAGAAGGGCAGCAGTACAAAAAAACAAAACAAAACATGGTCACACACACAAATGCAAAAATCAGCACACAAAGACATTTGTCTGTTTGGACGGGAAAGCCCTTTCATTTCCCCGGCGCCCCACGTAGCGGAGCTGAATGGGGTGACCCCACAGGACTTCCGCTGACTGAGCTCCGCAGCAACCACCCCCTCCCCCACGTCATGCAGCAAAGATGGAAAAAAGTGGTTGAAGATGTCTAAAAAGTTATTTTAGCACTGCTGGAGCCACCTGAAGAGCACGCTGCCGCTGGATAGTGTGTGTCTGTGCATGTGCCAGCGTTCTGTATAATACATGTTACCTCAGGCTTAAGCTGTTGGTTTAGGGCAGTGAAAAGGGGGTGTGGTTTTTCCCAAGAGGGTGAGTCAGGTGATCATCATCGTTCAAGCTGATTTGTTCACCATGTTCTGCATTCTGAGGCTCTGTTTGCATTTACACAGTAACCCCCTGAAGGGAGCCCCCCCCCCCCCCCCAAACCTGAGCCTCCAAAATGCTAGACGCCCGCATGCGCAGGATGTCGTCACTTTATTCCCCCTCACTGCAGAAACTGCAATGTAATCTTATATTTTGTTAGAAAGCAGCTCGTCATCCTGTCTCGCTGCAATTCCTGTTCGACCCTGTGAAAGACACTGGAATTCCAAAATATGTTCACTGCACACCACAGAGACATCTTGGAATAAAACGGTTCTCACAAACTCCGGCATTTGGTTTTCCCGATCTATGATCCTTTTAATGATCACAAATCCACCTACACTTCCTAAATACCTACACGGCCTTCTAAGAAACCCCTCATTCTGTGCATGCCTGTGCTGGGGTTGTGCGGGGGCGGGGGGTGCTATTTGATGTGTGTGACCATTAAAGGTACTGAGTGCCGCTTTTTTAACCTTTGAGCACCTGCCGCTCAAAAGTCTGCGCAGCCCAGATTCTGTCCTTTTGGCATAAACATTTTTCCAAAGCGTGAACACAATGAGCTCGTCCCAGCAAGCTCAGGGTACACCCTGGATGGGATGCCTGTACAACACAGGCAACACAGGCAAAGCAAGAAGCACACCCAAAATCAGGTAAGTGTGGTTACTGTGGAGGGACACACATACATGAAGACTCTGGTTTCATATGCTGGCTGTGTAAACACAGACACCGGAAGCTTTGGCTCTGCTTCAGCACAGCCGATCTCACCGCTGCTCGTGTCTCACACTGCTTTCCATTATCAGTACAAGTCATCCCCTATTTACGCTTTCTTGCATCTTTACCATCTGGAGGAAGAAAACATCTTGACAGGTGAGCAGATGTCCTATAATCCGAATTAATTACTTGTTCTTTTTCCTACATAATGTAAATGACTCAGAAATTGCAGATTCAGAGTGATTCTCCAGAAGTTTCCATTCAGTTTTTCCATGATAAAGTCCACATTATTGCCTGCTCCCAATTCCCTACCAGACAGTCCACATTTTTGCTCCCTCCCAGCTCCCAGTAGCAAAAATGTGGACCGTCTGGGGGTCCCCCAGGACCAGGTTAAGAAACACTGGTCCAGATCATGAACTTAAAATGGGAACAATGTAAGATAACCAAGGTTAATTTCTCAAACTGGACGATACTGCCGTTCAAGAAAAAATGAAATATCTTACCACTGTCTGCAATGGAGAAGGAGAAAACATCACTAGTGGCTCGGTCCCCCTCCCTCAGCACATAGCAGATCTTCATGTCATCTATATCGGCTAAAAAGGGACACATGCGTCACAATGCAGACTTTTAATTAACTAAGGCACATCACAATTGTTTGACTGTGCAGTTCATCAGATACACATTATCATTTGATTATTATTTCATTAATTAATTTGGGGACAATATTATGCCAAAAAAGCGAAAGAAGACTATGAGTTATTAAATAAGTAACATTACCAACTCACAGGAATGGAACATGGCATGATTTTCAAGTTCAATTACAGTCAGTGTTGTTATTCTACGCCGCATAAATCAACAGATCACAATATTTATGAGCAACAGAGTTGCCTTTAAGTTGAAATAAATGTATATTTAGTATCAGATTAGTATTCACTGGAATGTGTCACTGCACTTCAGGGCTAAATCAAACCAACTGTGGCACTGCAGGCAATTGTTAGAGTTTCCCACAGTTGGATGAAGAGAATGAGGAGAAGGACCTTGACATTAATGTAACGCATGGGAGATCCGAAAGCAAAATGGTTTATTAAAAAAAACACTGTCAGTGTGGTATAATTCAGCAGATTTTCACTCTATCTAAGCACACTTCGTATTTCTCATTAAAGCACTGTTCAACATTTAAAGCAAAACCAAAGACATAGGTTAAAAAAAGTAACTGGTTTCAGTTAAGCTGGTTACCCATGTCCGGCCTACTTTAATTATCTAACCGATCTCCTGCAGTTAAATGGATGCAGCAAAGAAAAGCTAAGAAACACAATCTGTGATCCTGCTGCATGCTGATCTCCATCCACAGCGCCCCAGCCTTGCCCCGTCTTTAAAAGAAATGCCATCGATTCAGCCTGTATGATGCATCATTAACCCTCGTCCATTTCTATGGTTTACCACATAAAGAAAACATGCTTTAGGAAAATGCATGGATATAACTATTGTCTCCCCAAATTCTACTGGAAAAAAACTATTTTTCTTTCAAAATCCATTTTATTCACTGAGAAAGACTGAAACGCTGATACCTCCTGCACTCCTCTCGTACTTCAGAACTGGCTAATCAGAGAGACTCTCTGCCAGCCCTTGCAGAGCTGCATTTCATCATCTACTCATCACTGACAATGAAAGATGGGCCATTTACTTCTATGGTACTATCTTTGAGTATTTTCAATATCACTTTGCCTCTTTAGAACTGAAAGTAGTTATTGCAGATTTTGACTAGTAGATCAATAGTAGAATGTTAATTATGAGTGTATTACATTATTTGTTATGATTAATGCATTTTAAAGTGGAAAAAGTAGTATTTCAAAACAACATCCATACCTTGGGTAAAGGTGGTAATGGCTTCATTGCCTTTGCCCAAATTGATGAGGTATCCATGTTCTGGACTGACAGTGACTTTGAAGCTCACGGAGATCCGAGGACTGTCTCTGTCTTCTGCCTTCAGCACCTTACTGGTGATGAGGTACCCAAGGTGCCCAGTGGGCAAGACCTTCAGTGTCAGACTGCCCTTGTTGACAACCACCTGCGGGATCCTGTTGTCCATCGAGACAATGGAGATCTTCATCATCTGCGGCTTGCGAGTCTCAAACACAGTGTCAGGGAAGACGTAGAAGTCCAGGTGAGTGCTGTCACTAACTGTGAAGGAGAAGCTGTCTTCGGGGGACTCTGTGCCATCATGTTTGTAGCTGATCATGTTCTCGCTGAGGTCATGTTTAGTGAAGGACGTGACAGGAAGTGAGTTGTTAAAGAGCAACTGACCATGGATTGGCAGCTGGGTGACCATGAACCTCAGCAGGTGGTCTGCTGTGTCCTGGTCCTCTACAGTCAGCTCAAAGGGAGTTATCAGCTTGTTCTCCCCCTCAGTAACTCTGAGCCCATTGACCATCAAGACTGGCTTTTTATTGTCCACATCTGTAATGGAAATGCGGAATGTACGGAACATGGGGTTGTATCCATCTGTGACCTCAAACTCAAAGCTGTCTGTTTTCACCTCGTCGTCTGAGGTGTGGATGTAATAGATTTTGTTCCCCGCTAGCTGAAGTTGAGTGAAAGATGATACTGGCAAGCCGGATGCATCTGTGCATTCGAGATGTCCCCGTACTGGGGCCCTAGTAATGGTGAAAACTAAGTGTTCATCTGGGCTGTTGAGGTCACTGGTGCTGAGCAGGTCTGTAGTGAGAGTCACTTTTCCACCCTCTTTCAGTGAAACACCTTTGCTAATCACATCGGGGAACACCATGTCTATGCTGCTGATAGTGACGTAAAAATACCTGTCAATGAGAGGATTAAAGCCATCTGTGACATCAAACTTTATGAGATCACGAACGCCCTCTTGTCCAATGTGAGTATATATAATAAGACTGTGGTCCACCTCATCCTGAGTGAAGTTCATTCCAACAGTAATGTTTTCAAATATTCCAAGTGGTGTTATCCTTTGCAAGAAACCTTGCCCAGGGCCATAGCGAATAACATAAGTCAGAGTGCTGTCCTCCGAGTCCAAGTCAGTAGCCTTTAAAACTTTATCATTTATTACTTTTGTTTCTCCAAATTCAATTTCTAAACCGTCATTTATCATCATCCTTGGTGTCTCATCGTCGACTGGAATAATCATAATAATGATGTTTTTTTCGACCATGAATTTACCGTCGGTCAGAACGACACCAAAGCCGTCTTCTGTGGTTTCAGAGCCGTCGTGCTCATAAATGACACTAGAGGCCACTTTAATCTGACTCAGTGTAAAGTTAGTCACAATGCTGATGCCACTGTCTAGCTGTCTGACGACAGATCCGTGTCTGGGAGGCTTAGTAATGATGAAGGTAAGCACATCAGCAGGGATGTCGGCATCTGCGGCATTCAGGATCGGTGTGTCAATTATGATATTCATACCCTCCATCACCACAAACTCCCTCATGTACATCTCAGGCTCTTCGTCATTGGAGGGGATGATGACAATGGGGAAAAAGTAGTGATCTGAGAAGTTTATACCATCTGAGCATCTGAAGGTGAATCTGTCTTCCAATGGCTCGATGCCTTTGTGAATGCTCTGCACATAATTAATGTGACATTGTCGGACGTCCTTCAGGGTGAAAGCACTGATTGCCATCCTGGCCCTAGACTTTTCTGAGCCTGGGGCAGGTGAGATGTTTTCCAGGTATCCATAAGTGGGCTGGACAATGATGGTACAGAGAAGCTCATCACTGGGAGTGTCACTGTCTTCAGCACTAATATGCTGGATCTCGATCACGTTCTTCTCCCCTTCCACCACAGTGAACTGCACTCCAACCAGCACCTCTGGAGCCTGATTATCAATCGGGAGGATAGTGACGTGGACACGGACAAAGTTTACTTTGTTACCCTCCATGATCCATTCATCTGACCTGTCACTGAGGCTCAGATTAAAATAGTCCTCTTTTGGGATGAAGCCTATCTCTCCACTTGTGTGAGCATAAACCACAACACCACTGATGACGTCTGCTTGAGTAAATTTCTCAGAAGGTACTCCATTAACTAGAATTTCCCCAAAAAGTGGGGCATCTTCCACAATAAAAGTCAGTCTGAGGTCACCAGTGTCTCTGTACCTTCCTTGAATTATACTGGGGGTAATGACAGTGGCTCCATTCTCTAAGACATCTAGATGGGAAGCTATTGTCCCAGTAGGAAGACTGATTTTTGGCACTGCATCATTTGTGAGTTTTACAGCTATTTTTACAGTGATGGTTACAACATGGACACCATCGCTCACATCTAATTGAAATGTGTCACTGGCTGACTCATCCCCATTATGAATATAGGAGACTTTTCCATTGGAGATGTCCTCCAGGTTAAAGACATGCCCTGCAGACACTTTGCTAAGAAAGTGCTGGACATGCCCATGAGGTGGGGGGCGACTGAGTGTGAATGATATGTGGCTTCTCTCAGTGTCGGCATCTGTGATGTCTAACTCTGCACTCGTGATGACATACGCACCCCCTTCTAAGACGGTAAAACCTTTGTTTGTTATCTGCGGAGGTTTGTTGTCCACTGGCTGGATAAATATAGTAAACAGTCCCTCGACACTATTTCCAGCTGTGTCTTCGACCCTGTATCGAAACTGCACTGCGTGGGCAGTAATCCCCAACTCCATGTCAGGGGGCTTATAGGCTATTTTGTGATGATTTATCTGTGCTTGGGTAAATTCAGTTACTTCATTCTCTGGGCTCTCGGTTAAAACAATAGACCCAAACAACACAGGACTATTCTCATCCATGTCTGTGGGCAGTTGAATGACAGTGTACTTCAGGTCTCGGTCTTCGCAGTCCAAGTCAGTGTAACGCAGATGTTTTTTCTGGAAATGAGTCAACTGGTATTCTTTCACAGTCATCTGCAGAGTGGTGCCAGGGAACACTGCAGGAGGAACGTCATCAACTGGTAGAATCTTAATGATGAATTTGCTCTCAGCTGATTGGTTGGGAGGATCATTATCGTCTTGAACCCAGAACACAAACTCATCCATGACAACATCTGTGCTATGAGGCCCCACGTGTCTGTAGAACAGCCTTCCATCACTGATGTCCTGTTGCAGCCACTCTGTCACCACTTTCTCGTAAAGTTCATCATTCGCGTTGAACCTCCATGTAGACGGATCCTCCGGAGCCTCCGCCTGCCGCAGCAAAACCTCCCCGATTTTGGAAAAAGGAGATTGGATTGTGAACTTGACTTTGGAGTCCTCGGAGTCGACGTCTACGGAGCTAAGCATTAGTGTGGAGATGGACATCATTTGGTTCTTGAACAGCATAAGCCCTGTGTTCACGTTCACAGTCGGCGGCTCATCATCGGTCGGCACCACCGTGATCGGAAAAAGGAATTCCACCTCATTCTTGCCATCGGTCATCCGGAAAATAATATTGTCACTATAGGTGTCACTACCATCATGCTCATAGATAACAATGCCGGCATCGAGGTCTGCCGGGGTGAAGAATGCTCTCTTGGAGCCCAGAATGATGAGTTTTCCGTGGCGCAGTCCGTCAGTCACCGTAATCCTGACGTCAGATAAGTTATCCTCGTCACTGATTTCTAAATTTTGCAAACTGGATAGCGGCCTGGACTGACCTTCATAAAGAAGCTGTCCAGTGTTTCGTGTCACTACTGGGGCCAGTGTGTTCATGGGTTTCACTATAATCATGAAGGCAAAGGTGTCCGAGAGAGCACCCTCTGTGTCCACCACCTCAAACACGATCTGGAAAATTCTCTCAGCGTCGGAATCCACAGAGGGCGGTTTGTAAGCTATTTTCAGCTCCCTGAGGTCCCTTTGGTAAAATGACATGATTGGCAGATTCCTGTCATCCGTACTGACGATGTAGCCTTCGTCAAAGGAAAGCGGAGATGTGATGTTGAAGATCAAATCGTCGGGGTGAGACTCAGTGTCCTCTGCAGCCAGCATGTCCGCAGTTATAGCTGTCATGGCAAACTGGTCCACCTCCATCATCAACATTGCCACAAAGCTGGGTTTAGGGGCCGTGTTTTCATTCCCCTCTTTAATCCGCACCATAATTTGAAAATATTCCTGTTTAAGCAGGTTGCCCTCTCTGTCCTGTAATTCCACAACCATAGGTATATAATCTCTGTTTAGTGACCCGTGGGAAAATGTATGCTGATAGCAGATGTTGAGTTTAACAAATTCATCACAATCCTCCATTTTTCCCAAGTTAGTTGCCTCAGTGAGTTTCCCATATCTGGGTAAGGCACTGACACCTGCTAGAGATATTATCTTGCACAGTTCCGAGTTTCTGTCAAAAGAAAATTCCAGAATTCTCCTGTCAATGGGATTACTGATGCCTAGCAGTTTTTCGACAGTGAGAGGCATGCTCAGAGTCAAGACCTCCAGTTGGGTAAAAACGACCTCCACTTCCATCATGAACGGGATAATTAAGGTATCGGTTTGCGTGTCATAGCGGAGCTGCAGCCTTACCCTGTCCTTGGAAGGGCTCCTCGCCCCGAAGTGCGAGTACTTCACGTCACTGGGTCCGAATTCACAGGGAAACTTTTTCGGAGAGAGCTGCCCGGGTCTCTGCGACAGGGGGTCATTATCCAGAACGGTAATGCTGCATCTGTCTCCGGGCTGCACCTGGATTACCAGATCGTTGATGGGATCGATAAAGACCGATCTGCCGAACAGCGCACGTATTCCGTTGTTGGCCACCAGTACGGCGTCTTCAGAAAGTTCCGATCTGAGAGCGTAGGACAGCGCGGAGCTGTCAGGGACGTGCGCCGGGACGCCGACGCTACCTGTCACACTCACCGCAAGCGTGAGTCTGATGAGAAGCGCGGCGGCTCCCGCAGCTCGCCGCTGCTGCAGTCGGAACATGTTGGCGATGATCTGCAGTTCAGTGTTACTACGGCCACCACGATCTAAAACAAATCGGACAATAAATAAAAAATGTTCCAAGGCGCATGCATTACAATGTAACAGAGCCCATACACACACCCGCACAGAGTCGCTCCATTCTGTCTGAGCAAGTGCTACATTGAGTTATAAAGTTGAAGCACTTGGGAGCCCATGGTGAGGAAATCACGCCCTCTTATAGACGCGATTGGACGCTGTTTATACTGGAATGCGATTTTTCGCCTTGTAAATGGATGTGACCGATGTCACTCCGTGCTTGAGCGAGGGTCGGAAAAACCCGGCACACGCAGGGAACCTCGGTCAGCTTTTATGAACTGAGTCGGGGATTTAACTCGCAAACGTGAGTAACTTAATTGAGTAATACTCGACAGAAGTTTGTAAAATCAAATATACTGGCTCCATAGTGAAATGCAAGTGACATATATAATTTAAGTCCGATATTAAATTGATTCCCATTTTTAGTAAAGAAAAATGTTTACTGAGGTTGCTGTCTTTCCAGAATAATCAGTTACTATACTTGTTTGCCTGTTCATTATAGAAACATTTGAAATTAAGATTAGAACGGTGTTTGGGTAAATGGAATTTAATGTGGATTGAATCTTTTTTACATTTCCCAGGTAATTCATTTAGCAAATGTCTATACTCGGAGAGCCTCTAATATAAGATTTCTTTGCAGTTAAAGAATTTACAATAAAGTAGAATTATTTAAGTGCGTTAGCAGACATGTATATTTATAGCTATTAATTACCTTGATCGCTGTTGATCGAGTACAGTACGTGCGAACTTGTCAGACACGTGTTTGGCTCCCTCTGTTGATGGTATGCACGCGGTTGCATTGCTATTCGGGTTTTCTTAATAACAATATACGAAGTGCCTCTGGTTATGTCTCATTTATGTTCTCTCAGGGTGAACTAATATTTATAAAGTTTTGCGTGGTCTTTTCAGATATTTCACCAGCTCTTTCCTTGTATCAATGGAGTCGCATCGTCCAATTTAAGCCTGCGTTTTGTTTCCTCTAGGCAGTTACGATTGTAGCCTATGTGATACTTCGATGCTTAAACGATAACAAAGTAATTCTTTTACAACAGATTTATTACTTACAATGCTTGTCTTAGTTCTGCTTTTAGAAGACTTAATTGCGATGTACAAGGCGAAAATTAGATGGCAGCTGGAATTTTTGTCATTCCTGTCGATATTTTAATCAGAGATGTAGGTAGCCTATATATATATAGAGAGAGAGATATGGAATATTTTAACGGTCTATGGAATACAGGGTACACAATGTTATTTTTCTGCCACTGCAGATGTTTTAAACTCTGTTGATTGGCAATGGGCAGCAACAAGACGGTATAGCAAATACGCGTTTGTCTGTTAATGGCCAATAGTGCATCCAAATCGTCTTAAAATGCCCCGAATCTAAAATAACACAATGGCAGGTAGGGAAGTGCTGTATGCGCACACATTACGCCAGGGAACAGAGCAATGCACTATCCGTCAGCAGGGATATACAAGAGGATGGGTGAGAGTGGGAACGGCGGAGAGGTGGAGTGAAGGATGAAAAAGGCAAATCCAGAGAAGCAGACAGTGCAAGGAAGGGGCTGAGCAAGAGCAGAGCTGTGTATACAGGAGGAATGAATATAGATAATGAAAAAGAGGAATATGAGCAGAAGTGGCAGAAACGGAGAGGGGCTGTCAGGATGGCTTGTACGACGTGAGGCGATCACTCCTTTTTGGAAGCCACCACAGTGTGCTGTAGGGTGTCTTAAGGGGCTCTCGTGGTGTCCCGGCGTAATTGCACTTTATTTGCCGTTTGACCTGAAAGTGGCCCACTGCACGTCATCCAGAAGAACCTTCAGAGGCTGCTGCTTGTTTTAGAATTACTCCGGAGTTTCTTCAAAAACAATGACACTACAGATATTTTTGCTGTGGTTCCATTTCACTATAAAATGGTTTTTCCCACTTTCGAGCACTGAGTAAATTACACTTTTATGGTGAAGCGGCGCCACAGCAAAAATATCAACATGGTCCTGAGGTTGAGGTGACCTGTGGAGGCTGGCAGCAGTGCCGACAGCTTTCTGAATCAGGACATCCATCCATCCGCCCATTAATCCATCCATCCCTGCTTATCGAGTAAATGGTAATGGTGAACCTGAAGCCTATCCCAGGAGGTGCTGGACTTAAGCAGGACACCCTGGATGGAATTGCCTGAATCTGCAGAACAGAAAAAAAGCATAGATTCAGGAAGTACCATGTATAGTATCATCATAAGTAACAAAAGATGCAGGAATTTAGAATAATACACACACACACACATTATATGTATATATGTTTGTATGTATAAGGAAAGTGTGTCTTTGTGATTTTGTGATTGAAGCAATTCCCTTTACATGGTATTAGGGCTTAAACAGGGAGAAATTATTACTCATTGATATGTAAATCACAAATATGGAACATTTTTGCAATCCACAAAGTTAGCCAGTAAATAGTTCTCTAAAGACACATTTTTAAAACATGTTTTAAATACATACATTTCTGGAATTAGTTTATTTGCAATGAAGCAGAATGCATTGCGGCTAGCTCTGCCAATCATCTTCAGCAACATTTCATGGTGCCACCTATGTTTTTATGATGCCTGTCCAACTATAGATATCTGCTGTAAACCTAGGATAGGCTCTGACCGTTTCTGTCACTATAAAATAGTATTTCAACTGGAACAAGTGAAAGGAGAGGAATGGCAGAACTGAGCACTGGGTGGAACCTGCAGCAGTGCTGGAAAGGGCATGATATAAAAATAAAGTGAAGTGAGTGGAGAACAGGCTGCTTGAGAACGTATACCCTTATCCTGCCACATCACTGCAAACAGGCTGCATGAGAACGTATACCCTTATCCTGCCACATCACTGCGAACAGGCTGCACGAGAACGTATACCCTTATCCTGCCATATCACTGCGAACAGGCTGCACGAGAACGTGTACCCTTATCCTGCCATATCACTGCGAACAGGCTGCATGAGAACGTATACCCTTATCCTGCCATATCACTGCGAACAGGCTGCATGAGAACGTATACCCTTATCCTGCCACATCACTGCGAACAGGCTGCATGAGAACGTATACCCTTATCCTGCCATATCACTGCGAACAGGCCCTAAAAGCAGCCCAGCCTAAAACTACAGCAGGCACTATTAAAGATTATTAAAGATCCCATTCAGATGACACTTTAGACATGAAGCATTAAGACTTGTGTGAACAGCCAGAGAAGATGCTGGTGACAGGACTGGAGAAGACACGACCTTTCATCATACTTCTAGAACAGTCTTTCCCAACGCAGTCCTCAGGAACCCACAGACAGTCCACATTTTTGTTCCCTCCCAGCTTCCTACAGGGCAGGAGCAAAAACATGCCCTGTCTGTAGGCCCCCAAGGACCGAATTGGAAAACACTGTTTTAGAAGACTCAAATACTTGTGTCTGTCACAGGAACAGTGGCACAGTGTACGACTGTGTATGTGGCAAATAAAACCTGAAGCCTGAAAATGCCTAATGAGTATGTTTTAACAATGTATTTATTGCTGTATTTTCTATCAGATGTTTTTCCCCTTACGTTTTATGGCTTATGCTTGTATCTCTACGTACAGACTCTGCAAGCACAGAGAAGCCAAAGACCTGCTAAAAGGGTTACACACGCTGAGAATGCAGCATGTTCTCCTGAAGCAGCGTAGATCTTGCGGCGTGTGTCATGCTAAATTATGAGGCTGTCATTCAAAGCACCATTCCGTATATCAGGTATTGCTCGGTGTTTTTCTTGTTGACGGGACACCATGACAGGATTGTTAAAGTATACGAAACACAGGGCTAGGCTGCGTGACAGTGAAGGATCTTGTTACAGTAATTGTATTGGTCTGAATGTCTCACCTCAACAATGTCGTCACTCTTGTAGATGATCTTCAGCTGGGGGTTAGTTATTTTGTTCAGTAGCTGTATTCTGTTTTCTTCGTTTCTCAGACCAGCGACAGTCTAAGAAGCAGAAACTAGCTTTAGTTAAAAAAAAAATGAAAAACTACTTTGTGAAAATCTTATCTTTCCTTGAACTTTCAGCATAAAATGACTTTCATGTACCCATAATACAGACAATTACGGAAGCGTAATGCGTTCACTTGAGAAAAAATAATTCTGCTCTGTTTTTCTGAATTAATGACATAATTATCTCAGAATTTAATCTGAATTAATGACGTAATTATCATGAAGGTACAGCTGTGTTTGTACCCTGACAGGGTACAGCTGGAGTGACAAAGAAAAGTTCAGTCCTGTACCTTGTTTTTTTTTTTGGAGTGCATCAGAATCTGTATAGTTGGAATTCCATCTGCATATGTCCCTCAACCAATTCAACCAATCACAGCCATGCAGTGCTTCAATATTTTGACAGACAAGCAAGTTTTAGTCTTGTCCTGACTTGTTAATAAAAACAAGCATAGATTTTGTCACAGCTTCATTAGCAAATACCTCTTGTTTGCTTGTCAATGTCTTGTCTTACTCTTGGAAAAAAGGTGGTTCACAAACATTTTTCTTTGTAATACATATTGTTAATGAAATTATCACTGATGTGAACATGAGATATTGTTCATCAGTCTCCATTACACTGTGCTTTAGGAGGAGTGCAACAGTTAGAGCAGTTGTATTTATCGCTAGTTAGATCACTGTAATGAAATTAACAGAAAGTCCTCTTAAATGAAATGTGTGAATTGTAAAATGCCGATACTTTGATGTTAAGGTTGTAACATTTCGAACATCTTATTTTAGTCCAGTATAAACTAATTATCTTATCCAAGCAGTTAAAGATGTTATAGTTTTGCAAATGGTGCTTTTTGATTATCAGTTGTGCATTCTTGGTTTTTGTTGTGCAGAGAATTACAATTAGAAAGCTAGATCTATGTCTCAACACACCTGACCTCATTTTGTTTTAATGTTCACTGTCTGATTGTATCCTGAGGTCGTGTTACTGCACTGCATAGTCTTCTCTCTTTAAGTAATGTTGTAGTTTGAATGAGCATATTCAGATTGACTTCCAAATGATAATACAGTCAATATGTAAAACATATATATATATTTTTTAAAAATTTTTTTATTGAGCATCAATACAATTTACAACAGTGGTACAAAAAGAGCAATGCCCTTTTTTTTTTCTTTTTCATTATTGCCCCCTAGTCCCACTCCCCCC
>JAODJU010000036.1:14348110-14358873 GCA_026776725.1 Gnathonemus echidnorhynchus
TGGAGGGAGGGGAGCACACCTCCAGTTATCTTTTCCGAACACCGCACTACTCTCTGCAGAGCTTGGCGGTTGTAGGCGGTGCTGTTGCCGTACCAGGTGGTGATGCATCCTGTGAGGATGCTCTCAATGGCACAGTGGTAGAAGGTCCTGAGGATGCGGGGGCTCATGCCGAATCTCTTCAGTCTCCTGAGAAAGAAGAGGCGCTGCTGCGCCTTCTTCACTGTTTTGTCATTGTGAACTGACCATGTGAGATCCTCCGCTAAATGTACACCCAGGAAACGGAAGCTGCTCACTCTCTCCACAGCAGCGCCGTTAATGGTGATGGGGGTATGTGCTTCTCCACATCTCCGGAAGTCCACTATCATCTCTTTGGTCTTTGCCACATTTAGGGTGAGATGGTTCTCCTGGCACCAATGTGTCAGGGCGTTGACCTCCTCCCTGTATGCTGTTTCATCCCCATTGGTGATGAGACCCACCACTGTTGTGTCGTCTGCATAAAATATGCGTTGGCCGGGAATCGAACCCGGGTCAACTGCTTGGAAGGCAGCTATGCTAACCACTATACCACCAACACTTACTTGCAATCTTTAGTCTTTCTTCAGTATAAGCAGATTATCCACAGTGATTACACTCATCAGTGAATCTAGCTACATAAAACAACAGATGACTGCGCTGTTTTTTTTTAAGGTGGAGATCAGTGTTGTGTACTTTGGCACGCTGGATTGCGTAACCTCGGAAAGGCATTTCGACACCATAAAAAATACAGGAACTATCATGTGACACTGCCTGCCATCAGAGTCACAGAAACAGACACGTCGGTCTTTCGTACAAGCGAGCATGAAGATGGCAGCCATGGAGGGCTCAGGCCAAACAACGTTCACAGAGGGAGAATCCTACCAGGACCACTTTGACCCCAGGGCATATTTAAACAGCTTTTACTCTTGCCCCCATGGCAATTCTGATGAAAACTTCCTGGAGTATGAGCTGCGACAATTGAGCAAGTTGTTTGGAGCAGGTGCGTTGAAAATCAAAACTTATGATGGTTGACTTGTAGATATTTGGCTTTTTTCTAGTCTTTGACGTAATCTTGCTGTACTCTAGGGAAATACAAGGGCCAAAGACTAATTGAGATAGGAAGTGGTCCATCAATACATGGTCTGATAAGTGCTTGCGAGCACTTTGAAGAGATCATTATGTCCGACTTCGCTGATTGCAACCGCCAGGAGATTGAGAGATGGCTGAGAGCAGATGCGGGCTGTTTTGACTGGGATCCTGTCATCCAGTTTGTTTGTGAGGTGGAGGGAAACAGGTGAAGTTTATTGTCCTTCATGAGTGGCATCAGGGTGCCTGATTCAGTATGAGAAAACAACCTAAGTTGAAACCCTTGATTGATAATTGTCTTCTTGCTCTCTCATAATGGTTAGGGTTCAGCTAACTGATAGGTTTATGGACAAAACTAAGCCAAACGACAGAATTTGGTACTTATGTAAGTCTTGTTGTATAATAATCATGCAATCTCAAGTTATGCAGAGACCTTTTATCTTGCTGAATCTTGGTTGATAGTACAGATTTCAGTTTGTCTTTATTTCCATTCAGTAAGCCATCTTGACTTGAGCTTCCCATTCTTTGCCTGTTGCTTATTACATGTTCTCTCTGGTACATTCTATAGGAGGACACCTGGGGAGAAGAAAGTGAGGCTCAAGCAGACTGTGAAGCAAGTGCTGAAATGTGATGTCCGCTTGGAGAACCCTTTCGGGCCCCTGGTTGTGGGGCCCGCTGACTGTTTGCTGAGCTGTCTCTGCCTGGAAGCTGCCTGCCGGGATCTGGAGACCTATCAGCGTGTGCTGGGGAACCTGAAGGTGCTGCTGAAGCCTGGGGCAGTTATGGTCATGGTGGGCGTCCTCAGTGAAACCTTCTACATGGTGGGGGGTAAGAGGTTCTCCTGCCTCCCCCTCAGAGAGAGTTTCATCCAGGAAACACTTAAGAATCTGGGCTTTTCCATTGAGGAGTTCAATGTCATGCCCTTGAGGAGCAACAACATGGTGTCCGATTTCACTGGGATTTTTCATGTCGTTGCTCGTAATTGTTTTTAAATGTAATGCAAGCCAAGTTCTCCCATGTGCATATCTATCCATTTTCCATAAGCACTGACCCAGTGCAGGGCCAGAATAATTTCATAAAGCACAAGTCAAGAAGCTGGAAAAGCTCTGGATTGGATGCTAGTCCATCACATGATGCGTGGTTCTGTATTATGAACATCTAGAGACCCTGGTCCACCTAGCTGCAGGACTCTGGGCTCTGTGAGGAAACTGGAGTACCTGAGGGAAACTCTCATTAACATGAAAAGCACACACACACACACACACCGGGGTTTGTAATTATATCTTTGTGGGAACTCTCCATTCATTTCTATGGGGAAAACTCTAATCCCAACATGATGACCCTACCCCTAACCTTAACCATAAATAACCAAACAAAATATAAGTGTGAGGGACCAAGCAGTAAGGCAACACAAACACAGGAACTTAAAGAAATAGGGCTTTATTAACCCCCAAAATACAAACAATAACAAACTCAAGATCTTAATAACTGGGCCCATAAAAGAGGTCAACAAAAATGAACAAAACTTAACATTACAAAGCAAAGTATTAACTGAAACAAACTGACCTTCTAATAAAGAGACGAGGGAACATATATAGTGGTTTGGCCAAACCAATTAACACACAAAGGGGTAAACCAAATAATCACGACATATAATAAACAAAGCAAAGCACAACTAAACCCCAACTCCCCCCTCTTGCCATGGCAGCACATGGTTTGCTCCTGCTCCAGGGGTTGTCCTTTTGAGAGATCTCTGCCCTCAGCCACACCTTTATACTGCATAGAAAAGACCATTCCCCACAACCAAAGTAACTGCAAACCAAATGATTGTCTCAATCAATCATTGCACACAACCCTACAATATCAAAATATGCTACCACAACCACAAAAGGCAAAAATCAAGACCTATGAATTACTGTAAATAAAGCAAAAGCATACAAAATAAATCAACTAAGGATGTAAGTGTTTCAGATCTTACTGTGTGGCTGCAGCCATCACAATAAGACTTTTGGCATTTTTAGTTTTTTTTACAGATCATTGTGGGGACCTTTGTATTACATTGTGGTGAACATTTGGTCCCCACAATGTAATATAAGCATAATACACACACACACACGCACATACACATGCACAAAGCCAGGAACAGTACTGAACGTGTTTAGTATTGTGTTCGGATGTAGTATTGCATCCTGGCTGAATGTGTGCATCTTATTCAGAATACTTTAAGAAACTCTGGTGGAAAGAGTGTTTTTATGTTTTATTGTCACATTTTCAGGCTATACTGCTGCTGGAGTATACTGAAACTTGATTTTGAATATTTGAACACACAAGCAAACCAGTGAGAGGATTTTTATGAGGAAAAGGTTTCTAAAAAAATGCACAATGTTTTTAACCACAGTTAATTCAGCGAAGCAGACTTATGCCTAACTAAGGCAGGGTTGCCAACTCTCACGCACCTGCCATGACACTCACGTTTTCAGACTCTCATGTTCATGCAAGAGATCTTGCAGCAAATCTATATTATTCCATTATAAGCCTATAATTAGCTACATCAAAAGCCCTGGGGTAGTTTGCAAACTCTGCAGACTATTTAAGACAGTAAAAGGTACAAGGTAATAAAACTCTTACAAACATGTAAATGTGTGTGTAGACCTGTCTCAAATTGAAAATCTCACGCCAACCAGCTGACCAAAGTTGGCAAATCTGTAAAGATTCTATTAAGTTTCTTTTGATGTAGACAATTTTCTTCTAGCAGGAAAGCACAGCTGGCATTCCATGCCATTTTTTTCCATCCACTACTATGTTGCATTTAATATGGTGAAGATATCACTAGGAGCCAAACATTCCGAGCTGCTGTGATTCCTCTAACTGAGTGACTGTGAGTTGGTCAGCACACTGCGATGTCCTGTCTAACAGAGTGCTGTGATTCCTCTGAGTGACTGTGAGTTTGTCGGCGCACTGTGATGTCCTGTCTAACAGAATGCTTGTGATTGCTCTAATTGAGTGACTGTGAGTATGTCAGTGCACTGTGATGTCCTGTCTAACAGAGTGTTTGTGATTGCTCTAATTCAGTGACTGTGAGTTTGTCAGTGCACTGTGAGGTCCTGTCTAACAGAGTGCTTGTGATTGCTCTAATTGAGTGACTGTGAGTTTGTCAGTGCACTGTGATGTCCTGTCTAAGAGAGTGTTTGTGATTGCTCTAATTGAGTGACTGTGAGTTTTTCAGTGCTCTGTGATGTCCTGTCTAACAGAGTGCTTGTGATTGCTCTAATTCAGTGACTGTGATTTCGTGTCAGTGCTCTGTGATGTCCTGTCTAACAGAGTGTTTGTGATTGCTCTAATTCAGTGACTGTGAGTTTTTCAGTGCTCTGTGATGTCCTGTCTAACAGAGTGCTTGTGATTGCTCTAATTCAGTGACTGTGATTTCGTGTCAGTGCTCTGTGATGCACTGGAGCTCCACCCAATGTGGTTCTTGCCGTGTGGGATAGGCAATCCACAGCAGCTCTCATATTCTGATTGGATCATCTGAATTAACGGGTGTTTGCAGGTATTCAGGTGAATTTCTTTTTTTAAAATTTGATCTTGAAATAGTATCATTCATGGGGTCCACGTCTTTATCCTTTATCAACATAAGCGACTAGGTTTTTCTCTTAGGGGTAATGAGGTGACAGAACTAGTCATTCATCCAGATAAATTGTAAAAAAACCATTCATTTACAATGAATTATTATTACACATTGATGTCACTAATAAAAGCCACGTTTTCAAATATAACTTTATAATATAATTTATTTTTTATCGTACTTAATATAGCATTTTCTTCAAATCAGTAGGGGGTGCAATTGCATCCCCCACACCACTGGCAAAATCGCCAGTGTCCATCTATTCTGGTATATTTCCATTATTTCTTAAAGGGAAATCATCCCTAAGAAAGTTCATTTTATTTGTCTTTATTAAATACAACTTGACTAGGGAACTGTTCCTTGGTTATCAAGAAACAAAGCATGCATTCACTTTACTGTGTTTATGGTCCTAGTCTTGGTGATGAGGTGATGACAATTACAACATTAAAGATCTACTTGATGTTCTTCATACAAATACCCATCTCTCTCATGAAGAAAATGTGATAATTGAGGTTGATGCCTAACCTGTCATAGAAACAACAGAAGTGTTAGATTTCAGTGAAGTTTTGCTAATAAGCTTTCTTCTTTAGTGTTACAAAGCTCTTCAGTGTCCAGAGACACTAACTGGACATTCTCATTAAACATGGAAAAATCTATTTTATTCTATTTTTTGTTTGTTTTTGGCTTTTATCCTTCAGAAATAGTAACAAATAAAGACAGCAAGATGCTGAATGGAAAATTGAAACTTACTAACTGCACATTTCAATCTGCTTTACGTTCAGTGATTGCATCATTTAAATGCATCATTTAAATGCCTGACTTCTTGGTGAATGCTGTTGTGGCGGCATTAGAAAATGTGCATTAACACTTTCAATATTAATGTAGGCAGGGAGATGTCTTGTGGGGCTTTTGATCAGTGACTATACAGCAACCAAGGCAGACAGCAATTATGTTGAAAGCCCCGTGTTTGACCTGCCCTATCATAATAACTAAGATTGCGGCTCCATGCAACAAACAAAATTGATTATTTTATCTTCTTAGTGTTTCTGTGGTAATCTGAGTGCAGAAAGGGGTTCTGGTGAAAGCTTTATGATGCCTTTAGACCATAAAATCTGACTATACTGCACCGGAAGTGCTATTTAAAAGTTGGAATGAGCGATCATGTCTGTACTGTACATAGACACGCTGATAATAACAGCAGAAGTTTCCTAGTCTCTCAGTTTCTACCAGTTGATGTCTCAGTCCCATTTTTATAATGACTATGAGCAATCAGAAATTAGAGGGCTATTTATTAGTGGCTGGAATACTGAACGAGCCTATTCTATAGTCCAATCACAGTCCTTTTGGTCACAAGTTTCCTTAATTAATTCTTAATTGCTCCAGTTATTTCTTAATGAATTCCTGTCACATGGTGAACTTTTTGCATGCCGTTGTTTCATCTTATTTTAATTAGCTGGAATGAGCTTGGGAAATTGATACCGCTGCTTCTGACTGAAATGACTTCTGACTGCTTATTAAGATTAATTGATTGGTTTATCATCAATGTCATGCTCTGCCTGAACTGACAATTTAAAGCTGCTTTTGTATATGAGAGAGGAGAAGACAGTGTGATCTTAACAAGAAAACTGCAAGGAGGAACTGGAACTGAGTACAAGTGCGGGATTAAGCACACATTCTGTATGTTTGGGAAAAACAGATGGAGGACAGAGAGCAGGAACTGGGAAGGGCAACCCAAGCGCAGTGCAGCGCTGCTGTGTTTGGGGCTACGTAGTTAAGTGACTGTTTTTGTTGGCTGGTTAAATGACGTCTGTGAAGATCTTCTGGACTTTACTGCTCTGTGAATTGGAGTTTGTGCCTGCATTATGTATTTTTGTATATACAGTATATTTTGTCCCCTAATGGGATTACAAACCTGTTATTTTGATGTTGTGGGGACCATTTTTTTTCAATTTCATAAAGATCTGTGACTGCAATCAAAAAATTAAAAATGCCCAAAGACTTGTATTTTATTTGGATACTTATATATAGTTAAGGTTATGGCTGAGTGCAGTTAAGGTTCTCATAGTTAGGATAAAGGTTTTTCCCATAGAAATGAATGGACAGTCCCCACAAAGATAGGAATAGAAACGTGTGTGTGTGTGAACCATAAATGGCATTTTAACAATTCAGATTTTTCCATTTTGGGCAGGGTGGGAACAAAGTAATCTTCCCTGGATCTCGGACTCGCTCCTGTTGACTAGTCCCAGCAAGCCTTAATGATGATCAGGTTTCAACATGGTCTGGGGTGTGGAGGAGTGGGAGGTCATAACCATTCTCACATTTCCCCCATTGAAATAAAACTTGACAAATAAAGTGTGTAACTAAAGTGAAGCTGCTGGAGAAAGTACCATCCAGGAAATAACAAGATTTCCATCTTCTAAGTATTAGAAATGTTTATTTGTGGTTTATTTACTATTGTAGTAGTCCTGAGGCACATTTTACAATTTCACATTAAATTTACAATTGAAAAACTGAAATACTGCATCACTTTTCTTTGTGAAAATGTTTCCATGTGCATGCACATAGGATTCAAACGTTCATTTCTATTGTATTTTCCCATTTTATAAGCCTATTGGTAATGTCAAACAGGTCACCCATGCTGAATAGAGGCTCTTCACCATAATGGTATAAGAAGCTCATGATGAAGATTCTTTTTCTCCTCAGGAAACGCCTAATCTATGGCCATCTATCTCCCACAAATAATTTCATGATTTATAAAATGTATTTGCTGTGGGATTGCCTGTAATGTACCATCAAATATAAAAATACAGCCACAGGGTGCATTTACAGCAAAGTGCTCACAGGTCTTTTGGTTACTTTCTAAACCCATTACTGAAACATTACTGAAAATTCATTTATCAATGAGTTTAATGACTATTGATTAATGTGACACTGATTGTGGCAATTCCATCAAAGATAACCATTTGGAAGATGGATGAAATTCACGGGTTTATGTATTTAATGCTTCTTATTACTTGTATATTTTTAAAGATTTCAAAGTAACCTTATCTGAATCACAGGTATTCACAGCTTTTCTGCAGCACAGCTTTGCTCTCGAGTGTGTGTGTGTGTGTATGTGAGAGTATATCTAGGGAATACAATGCTGTCATTCCGACAGCCTCCCTTTCTAGTTTAATGGGCTTTGTGAATTTTATATTACATTATCAATGCATTCTCCTAGGCTTATTTGTTGCCCGTGAAAGTCATATACAAACATTTCCAAGCAAGACTCAGCAATCAGAAGCTGCTTGCTCAAAACAGGAAGTCTGTGTTTACCTTCTTTGGACTCCAGACTCATCTAGCCATGAGGAAATGGACTAATGGCCATTCATGTCCTAAAAGTGGCTCCTTTGGTTGATATGTAAGGGCTGAGAAGCTAAAGAGAAGCACTGTGACCATTGTTTGAACCCTGTGAGATAACCGAAAAACAAGACTGAGAATATTAGTATTTTTGTTCTTTAATATATTTTGTTAACATAAAATTTAAATGTAACTTTAAAACTTTACACTATGCTTATAGTATCTCAAAATAACTTGTTCCAGTGAAAACCATAGTAGCAGGAGCAGGCATAAGGACAGACAATAGGGGGGTTTATTAAAGAAACTGAACAGAGCCAACAGAGAAAGGCACAGGGGCACATACTGGGACGATGTTAATGACCGGACTGGGGAGCACAGGACTGCGATGCACTCTTATACACGATTAAACGAGGGAACAGATGAGGCAGCTGGGGTGATTCAAATGAGCGCTGAAGCTAGAGCCAAGACAAATGAGCAACAGGTATGGCTCATAAGAGCAACACTAGGGAGAGAACGAGGGGGCAGGAATGAGGGGTGTGGTAGGTCCCCACTCAACACATGCACTCTGGGTACACAAAGTAGACCGGGAAGGGGACTCACAGGAATTAAACAGGGTAAGAGGAAGAAAAGAACAGGACACAGGATGACAAGACACTGGACGATGCTGGACAAGACAGGACAGAGCATTCAACAACCTGGGACTAACAGGGAAGATGAGAGACAAGATAAGGGACCAAGCATAGCATGGAGACTATGGAGCACATCATGGACCAGAACAAGGGTCACCAGGATTAGAAACGAGCCAGGGTTGGGCCACCAACCAAGGAATGGTGGGACAGGGCACCCGGCCCCTGAATCAAGAGACCGAGACACGGCCAGCCCCCTTCTTGGACCCCCATTGATACTAGAGGCCACCTCAGGACAGGGGACATGGGTCAGAACCAGGGTCCATGGTGCAGGGCCAGACCAGAGGGGTCCCACTCCAGGTCATCTGGAGGGTCCTCTGGGTTTGCGTTCTCAGAGCAAGCGGCAACCAGAAAGTCAGGCTTGGGCCTGGACATCAGTAAAGGGTCAGCCAGGAGCCAACGGGGCAGGTGGCCACCAGCAAGCAGCAGCAGCTCAAGCAATGTACAGCAGGGACCTCTGCAGGTGAGTGGAGCCCGATGAGCATTTCTAGAGGCAGGTGGTGTGGAACCAGGGCAGCTGGGAACAAGCAGTGCAGGGCACTTGCAGGAAGGCAGTGGCCTCAATGGGGCCGGACGCTGGGCTGGCAGAACAGATGCTACTGACAGCGGGCCAGGCTTGGCAGAGCACCTTAGGAGATGGACCATTGCAGGAATATCTGGAGTCAGGCAGAGCTCAGTCACCTCTGGACACAGGCTGGGAACTCTAGAAAACAGGTGCGGCTAAGTTGGGATTGAACGGGTTCAGCAGGGATTTCAATAGGTACAGGTGAAGGAGCGGCGGCATCTCCTGGGCAGGACATGGCGGCATCTCCTGGGCAGGGCACTAGGGAAAATCAGCGGGCACATCCCCAGACACTTCGAGAGATGGGTGAGAATTGGACACCTCAATTACCCCCTGTAGCTCAATGAGCAGATGGCAAATCTCCACCACCTCTTAGGGGTCCAAGCCAGGGATGAGCATGGAAAGCCTGTTGCTCACTGACAATATCTGTTGCTTCAGGGATCCTCCACACCACTGGGTTCTCCCTCAGCTTCAGGGTGAGGTCAAGGAGAAATCCTCCTCCTGAAGAGAGGGTGTCTCCCAGGGACTTTGCAACCCGCTCAGTTTCTAGGGCACTCGGGGTATCCTGTCTGCCAGATGAATAGATCTACGCAAGCCATAGTGGGGGTGCAGCCTGCTGGGATTGTTATTCTGTTATGATGCAAAACACAACAGAGGCAGGAGCAGGCGTAAGGGCAGACAATGAGGGGTTTATTAAAGAAACTGAACAGGGCTAACAACAGAGAAAGGCACAGAGACACAGGCTGGGGTAACATTAACAACCAGACTGGGAAGCACAGGACTGGGAGGCACTCTTATACACGACTAATGAGGGAGCAGAGGAGAGGCAGCTGTAGTGATCCACACAAGGGCTGAAACGAGAGGTAAGACAAATGAGCAACAGGTGTGGGGAGAGAACGAGGAGGCTGGAATGAGGGATGTGGCAATAGTCTTCTATTGTACAGAAAAGTAAATCTGTTTCATCATTTTATCAATTTGTATCCACCAGTATTTTCCTGTATACAGTACATGTCTTCTATAGTCTTCATTGGCACAGGACTCTTAAACATGCTGCAGAGTATTATAAACCTAAACGGGATATGTGTAAGTTAGTCTAAATAAATGCATACAATTTTAAAATTAATGAAACAGGGAATAAATATTCAGAACCAAGATGCTTTTGACCTTTTGTCACTTTGTTACGCATTATTTCAGTAATCATAGACATGCGCAGATGTAATATGTTAATTGTCTTTAGTCAATATGCCTGTATGATGTATAATCAGTTATAATGTGTATGAGGGTTAGAATATTTGGATTTGCATGCTTTGAATACTCTTGGTTTATCTTTATCTTTTCTGTGTTTAAACACTACATATATTGGGTATATTCTGTGCATAATATACAGTGGTACCTCAGTTCTCGAACTCACTAGAACTCGAATTTCTTGAAAGTCGAACAAACCAGTTTGACC
>JAODJU010000036.1:14372542-14394520 GCA_026776725.1 Gnathonemus echidnorhynchus
GCTCTCCATATAAGTGACAGCATGCTTGGGGATCACGGGGAGTTGGGCCTTGCTATTTGGGACATGTGACTGTTTGGGACATGTGACTGTTTGGGACATGTGACTATCCTGGTGACTTTCTGATCACAGGCACAGAGGCTGTGCCACATACCACCCCCTCCTCTCGTGGGTAAGTACTCTGGCTTTAACCCTGCTTTGTGAGTCGGCCTTCGTCCGCTGGTCTCTCGCATATCTGCTACTCAGCAGCTACACTGGTTGGTTCTGGCGACCAGTTAATGAGTTGTTGTGTGCCCCTGTCCAAGAAGGCAGGTATAGAAGTAGGTGAAGAGTTTATATATGTATACTGTATGTGTGTGTAAAATGGAGAAAATATATAAAAAGATTCAGCATGATTAAAATAGCTTATTAAAACATTATTGAAAGATTCTGTCAAAAATAATATGAATGTGTCCTGAGTTTCCATAAATACTGCTATACAGGTGAAATATTTACTCATAGCTTGAGTATATTAGGATCTTACATACACTTCTACAATGGTATTTGTTATTTCTGCCTCTAAGTATTTAAATGAACAAGTCACTCCAACAAAGTCAAGAAAACCCTGTCTGACATCAGTCCTCTGTCCTCCATGCCTGTGTACCTTTGTGTTTTTGCTTGTTCCCCTGGTTTTGAGGTTACAAACCAGCAGTAGCAAGACAGCCATCTCATTCCGGAGTATCAGCCCAGTTTTCTCTGAGGAAACTTCATATGCTGGTTAAATGGCATAATAATTCACCTTGGATAAGTAGTACTGCATAAAAGTCACTAAACAAAGCAATGTCACTTGAGGAGAAGGCCCAGAACTACCCCCACAAGTTGGTGTGTTGTATGATTAGGCTCTATTACAGTATTATGCATTAATATTTATATAATGCAACTTATATGTTACTTATATATTTGATGTGGACTGCCCATATGGCATACCCCTTTCAAGCCCCACCTCATGGCAAATTTTATCATAGGCATGAATGTTTGGGGGCCTGCATGGGCAAATATGCCAAGGCCTGACTTTTAATCCCAGTCTGACCTGCTTATATGTAACTTATACACTCACTGGCCACTTTATTTGGTACACCTGCTCAAATTGAAGCACATATCTAATCAGACAATCATATGTCACCCGCACAATGTATAAGATCATGCAGAAACAGGTCAGGTTGATGTTCACATCAAACACCGGAATTGGGAAGAAAGGTGAGTTTACTGACTTTGAATGTGGCATTGGGTGTCGGGTTTTTTTGGTCTATAATACTGCAGAAATTGCTGATCTGGGATTTCACACACAACACTCTCTAGGGTTTACAGAGAATGGGCTGAAAAAGAAAGAACAGCGGTTCTCTGGGCGAAATGCTTTGCTGCCTTGTTGATGGCAGAGGTCAGAGAAGAACGGGCAGACAGAAACTCAAATAACCACTTATTACAACCAAGGTATGCAGAATGAATGCACAACACATATAGAACCTTGAAGCAGATGGACTACAGCAGCAGAAGACCACAAAAGCTAAGAAGGTGTACCTAATAAAGTGGCCAGTGAATGTATGTAGCTTACTGGCTCACTAGTCCCTGCTGCACGCTCTGCTCAGCATTTTTTTTGCCTCATAGTAATTTTAGCAGTTAATAATAAGGCATGCATGCTATACTGCATATAGCATGTATTGCTAGAAACTTTCATCCATTGCATAAGTGCAAGGAAAACATGTCTAAAGACATATAACCGCAAAATACAGATTTCAGATACTGTGCTTTAATTTCCATCCTTTAGCAGCCATGCCACTGATGCGTCACATATTTAGAGAAAAGGGGTAACAGTACCAGCTTAAATAAATACAGAAGGCGTTCAATTTTCTGAGGGTTACATTCTGGAAACACACATATGATATATATCCCATCTTTTAAACAATGTTATTTCCAGCTGAAAAATAAATAAAACAGTATGACTATAAGATTTGTTGTTATTATGACTTATAACTTAATGGAAAAATATGCATTTGGATATGTCAGGTTATTTTTAAATTGTGCATTTTAAACTCCAGTAGATCCACTGTCCACCTCCCAGGACTGACTTGTCAGAGTGTACCGATTTCTTTTCATCAAAAGGGGGTGCACTCCTCACATGGATCAAATATCGGGGGATTTTACCTCTTTAACTTTCATCCCAGAAAGGTCCTTATAAGCAAAATGTTTCATTTCATCGCTGATGAAGTTTGGGTCGGTCCGGCCTTCGGTAAATAGGAGAGGCCAGTCATGGTGTTTCTGGATGACTTACCTCTGTACCTGGGCAGAGCTAAAGGACCATTCAGCAGGTGTCAGCGGGTGTGGAAGGAAGGGAAACCAGACCCATATCAGTCTCACACCCCCAATATGGTTTTTTCATCGCCTAAATTCCACACAGTCACACAAACATAAAACTGACCTTGAGACATGACAGTAACTGTACCCAGTTTTCCTAGATGTCCGACAATGAGAGCGAGAAATGATGGGGGCTCCACATTCCAGCTTTTCAGCTGAGGGAGGTGGGGGTGCAGGCTTGCTGGGGTCCTGCAGGCGGGGGAGGGTGCTACTGGGAGAGGCTGGGAATGTCACCACCCTCCCAGCACGGAGCTCCAGCGGTATATAAGGCCGTTCTCCACGGGCTGCTCTCATTTCGTTCCTCTTAGTCCAGCCAACAGGAAAGGGAAGGATGAAGCTGCTGGTTATATCTGCTCTGGTGGTGGTGCTGTCTGTCCTAGACAGGGTGGATTCCTCAGCCTATGACAAGATCGTGTCCCACAGCCGGATCAGGGCGAAGAAGGAGGGGTGAGTGTCACCGCGATGGCCCCAGTGTCCTCGCTTAATTAATGCAGCGGAGCCTGCACATATTTTGCCATCCTGAAACGATTTTTTTAGTTTTTCAATGATTTCAAGCTAATTATTAAACAATAAAGTGTTTAATATGTTTGCTTCAATGGATAAACTAAGAAGGCCTTTGAAAGGTTATTGTTATTGTCTTCAGAAAAATTAACAAAGTGAGACATTTGACCTAATAATCTGATCTGCTAAGCTTTAATTATACTGCCAAAATATTGCTACTTATATATAAGCTTCTGAATAACTGAATTATTTTTAAAATGACGCCAGGCAGTAGAGCAGAAAAATAAACCCCACTTGGTATCAAAATATACCCCCCAAATATAATTACTCTGCACTTTTTAGAAGCTTCTAGACTCTGGTTAAGTAAAAATAAAATATGTAAATAATAGCTAATACATAATAATAACAATAATAATAATAATAATAATAATAATATGAATTGCATTTCAGTTAGCAGCTACTATACCTGCTATATCTGCTGCTAAAATGTTGGGAATATCAGTGGCCCATCTATGCTCTCTTCTTATCCACATAAATCATTAAGAGTGCCTGGGTCTCTTCTCGAGTCTGATTGACTGGAGGATGTTTTTTTTTTCCATTTTGAAAGTCTTATAGCTGAAATAATGTGCATATTAATAAATCTGGAGTCCATGTTGGCTGGAACACATTTGCTGTCCATACTTGCCATGATCTGAGTTCTGTGAAGGCTGAGACGTGATGATACCAGTGCGATTCACACGGCTCACGGTGAAACCTCTCCCCCCGTACCCCCTGCCCTTCCCAGGCCCAACGTCTGCGCTCTCCAGCAGGTCTCAGGGACCAAGAAAAAGTACTTCAGCACCTGCCGGAACTGGTACCAGGGGACCATCTGCGGAAAGAAGGCGTAAGTGTGACTTGGTGCCCATGGTGTGGCATTGGGACGCCATCTGGGGAATCGGGATGCAGAGGAGCTAATGTGGAGAACCAGGAGGCAGGAAGGAGAACAGCATCTCCAGCATGACTGGATGCCCTCCATTCCTACCCCCCTTTCCAAACCTCCTCTTCCTGAGGAGAAAACTGCTAGTGTAGGGCTTTTGTGGAAAAATCCCATCTCCTTCTGCTTCAGTCTCCATATGGTTCCGTTTAGATGTTAGGTACAGTTTCCACCTCTGACCCTACGCTCAGAAATGTTCTGTTACAAATGAGGTAGCTATGGAGAGTCATGCTTCCATTACCATAAAAACACACAGTCTGATCTTTAGCAACAAAATGTAAGATCTGACCTGCACAAGCAGGCTAGTATTAGCCATTCTGAATTCTGCATTGATTATCCCTCTGTGCCAGAACAATAGGTGAACATGCAACTTATTGGGATTCTCGCTAACATAGTAACATATACTGGCTTGTATACGAATAAATGCAATCACAAACCTGGACACAGTTGGTGACCCTAATCATCTTGAGTGCAGAACATGGTATAAACTGATGAATGCATCCAAAAGACCCACCTTCTCTCTTTGCATGAAACGCAACCCACGGGCTGGGATGGGAATCCTGATGATTCAAAGAAAAAGGAGAGACAAAGATGCAAACAGAATTCAGAATCATGAAGTAAGACTTTAATTAGATGTGTAGAGACTCCCCACAGGCTAGTGTTGTGTGACGGCATCTGGTTTGCATTAAGCAGTTTGAAAGGCCACCAAGGTTGACCACTAGTCTGTGGCTGTATTACCTCAGGGTCCCAGTGCATTTTTCATGGTTTTAGCTGCGGTCTCTTGTTCTTAGAGTACAGTAGCCTGTGGGACCTTTTGCTGAGCTAGGCTGGCGTGCCTCTGAACCTCAGCACGTCTGTCTTTTGTTGCCTCTGCTCCCAGATCGGCCTGGCAGCTCAGAGACGAAGCCCAGCAAGGCTTTTCCTGCGACCGTCAGCCCTGCAGCTTTCTGGCTGCTGCTCCTGGTTTATGCTGTCGCTGCACTTTCCCGCTCGCCGTGCCGCATTCTGCGTGTACGGTATCTTATAGCACTGTGAGCTGTCCAGGGGCCTGCACTTTGAGAGTGAGGCTTTGCTGCTCGATGTTTATCTTAGTCTACGCTATGGAGTCATTTCCACAGATTCTTTCCATCCTCTGAGCTCTACCGTCCAATCAGAGAAAGATTTTTTTTTTTAATTTTTGATAAAATTTAATATATTACCTAAACAATTTAACCCATTAGTCCATCTTTATTTATCTTCTCTGTGAAGTATTTTTTTTTCAATTTAACACAATTTAAATCTTGGTGAGGATCTCGGGGAGGTCTAGAAATACTGCATCCACAAGTAATATATCCAGTTGAATTGAGTAAGATGTAGTAATAAAACCATAATTAACACTTTATCTGATTATCCTCTCCAGTATAGTCATTTCCCGGCAGTTAAACTGCCATCCAGCTATTATTGAAGGGGTGTCTAGTACTAAAATGACTTAATATATTAGAAATACTCACCATGGCCCTGTGCCTGATAAGTGGTCATGGAAAATTAAGGGTTCTTAATACTAATAAAAAGGATAAATACATTTATCATGACTTTTATTAAATGAAAGATATCTGTAAATTGTAAAAATGATTATATTTGTGTGAAATTAAATATTTGGTCTGAATTGTTAATGTTATGTTATCGAAACAGCAATATTTTTAAATAATCTACAGCTACCAGTTTATTAGGTTTGTATAGCCTCTTTATCCACCTTCTAATGACTTATCCCGCTCTGAGTTGCAGAGTAGTCTTCCAACTCAGATGCACTTTTTACTGCCGTGAACAAACCGTGTTTGGTCTGTAACACTGCAGTATGTAAATCAAGTTGAGTCAGTAAAGAGATTTATGAAATTTATGTTTTTTCATAAATAAGATTTATGAGAAGACCTTCTTTAAAAAGTGTTTTTCTTACTTAGCAACGTGGATGAGTCACAGTGTGATGGTAATATAGGGTTGAAAGTCACTCAGGAAGCTTATGGAAGACTTTCAGTGTTGGCTTTCATTACTGAACTACTGACCTAAGAAACTTTTCCAAATAAGAGTTTCCCCCCAGGAAGGGGGTGTTGGGAAAGGTCTTACTTTATCACGGCAGTATGTCTCCAACCACATCAACCGCCATTTTCCTGAGAGTCCAGTAGATGTAGGGGGATCGGCACTGCACCCACTCCCCAGTGTTCAGGCGAAAACAGCTCTGCCCTGTGATGTCTTTCTCGTCGCGCTGGATGCCGGCCCATCCTCTTTCACGGGGGGTCTCCCTCCAGAGTCGAGCTCTGACTGCGGTGCCATCTGGATGCACTTCTGCCCGGTGCAGAGCAACATGTGGAACTGCTTTTTGGGGAACGGAAGGTTCCCAGGCTGGTCCTGAGCGCGAGACCTCATCTGCTGCAGCCATCAGGGCGGTTTGATTGATGGCAACCCGCAGCTTCCCTCTGGACTCTCCCATCATATTTTCCTGAGGTTCTGTTCAAAGTCGCGGCTTTGGAAGTTCAACTCAGCGGCTGATTCCTCTCAGCCGCCTGTAGCTCCCGTGACAAGCGATGTAAAGATGTCGGCTGTTAAAGGCAGATGCTGGAACTGAGACCCTCTGTTTTTTTTTGTGTTGATTAGCTTAGCAGATTCTGTTATCTGAAGCAATTTGCATATCTTTTTTGTTCTGTATTTTACCCCTTAGCAGAAAAAATATTGCTTTTTATTGTACAAAGTCTGCTGTACTGATTTTTTTCACCTTAAAACCATCTCACAGCTGTAGCGCCAAATACAAACCAGAAAGCATAAAGATATTTTCAAACTTCTGCCTGATTGTGAATGAAAACTGCAGCTGTTTCACCTGATAACCAGACAGACCCCAGGGAATAGATGCCTTTATAGATGAACATTTTCACATCATGGGGCTCAGTGTGGGAGTCAGCTCAGGTTTTACTGTCACAAGCACCAGACAGGCTAGAAGTGGAAAAGAATGGAGAATTTTTCATTGCAAACGTGGGTGAACAGACAGGGAAAGAACCACCAGGACAAATTACTATCGTGTCTTCAAAACCCCTTGTTTAGTGTAAGCACCAGTCATGTAGTCAGCATTTCTCCAAATGAAAATGGGGGCTGGTATATTCCTATTCTCCCCTTCAGCTGATGCTCTTATTAATGTCATTGATATTATTTACCAAAATGCACAAATAATTTCCTACAGTTGTGTACAAAAAGTGTCTAGGTCTTTCTGGCTGAGCAATTGCAAAATTCCACATTGCTTCATGATGGTTTCCGATAGAGTAAACCATTTGATTGCAATGTGTTTTTTTCATAACCTACAAAGAACGCCTTGGACGTTAAGCAGGGCTAAGAAAAATGTGTTTCAAAGAAAAAGGATTGAGTATTTCATCATTTTATGATGTCAATGTCAAAACAGTCCTAATTGTCCAGCATTTCTGCCATTGCTTTGGGTAAAATGCTTGGACCACATGTCTGCTTAATGGGCTTGATTAATTCAAAATGTTCTATCAATATTGTATGCTTGCAACTAAACACAAGCCTGTAAAAGAAAAAAAAAGCTGCTGACTTAGCTAAAAAAAAGTCTTATAAAAATAAGTTCTGGGATAAACAGGATATTGTAACATGCCTTGATAACGTATTATACCCAGTGTTGCAGTTAATCCAGTTAATTTTCTTTTTTGGCACAGACATGTGAGGAAATCCACTCATTTACACTGATTTGAAACTTTTCTTTCATGTTCGTTTAAATAGCATTTTCCCTGGTGATTTTTGCCTGCTTTCTGTTACACTAATGTTGCATAGTCAACCTCTTTTGCTGTACTTAGATTTCTCACCCATCCTGTATATTATGGGATCCTATATTGAACCAGTGCGGGATGTGATTTCTCCTGTACTTTCATACACAGTTTCATACAATCACTAAGTGAGGGGTCCCAAACAGGATCTTAAGACATTAGAGGGCCATCAAACTGAGATCATGGTTGTTAAAACATCTGAGCTAATTCGTAACTTCGAGTGTGACTGTGAAATACAATCACACTGTTAGCCAACTTATAATCAGTTAAAAGTCACTGTCCTAACAAAAAGGACCCTTTTATTTGTTGGTGTTAAGAGTGACACCTGGACTGGGGTGGCCATCAGGGGCCAGTTATATTTATGGGGGGGAGACCTGGAACAAAAATGAAATGAGGAACCTGCGTGTTTCATAAGCTCATAAAAGCCGGGTCTGAGATACAGCTACCTAACTAATCTATAGTTTCCCCAGGTTCTGCTTAGTAAATAAATAATCCATATTTCATTTTTATTACTTTGATGTGGGGTGACAACAGCGCTGGCCACATATTTACCACCCCTAAGATCTGCCCGGGGGTAGTGTATTTTTTAGCCAGTAGGCTGGAAAGATAAGACCCCCAAGATAAGCATCAAAGCACAAGGGTATGGCAGAAAAGGTGATTAAAATGCAGTCGTTTTGGATGAAAACTTTCTGCTTAGCTTTAAACAAAATAAGTCTCGGTGTCTAGCAGATTTTTCCTGCAGCTAATGCTGTCGCCAACCATGGTGTCTTGGTGCAGGCCGGTGCTGTATGAGTGCTGCCCAGGGTACATGAAGCTGGACGGGATGCGTGGATGCCCTGCAGGTGAGAGCTGCAGTCACACTGCGTGACATCTGCACACGTATGTTTTCGTAACAGCTACGCCAAAAATATTAAGGTATTCTTTTAAATATTCAGCATAGAAGAAAGTCACCGGGACTTTCCACCTGACTGTCAGAAACAATATTTGGATTCCTACAGACTTTTGTACCGTATCTCTGTGGACAATGTGGTGGTTTCTTCTCTTCCAGTGGCCCCCATTGACCACGTGTACGGCACACTGGGCCTTGTGGGAGCCCGCACCACTCAGAGGTACTCCGATAGCTCCAAGCTGAGGGAGGAGATTGAGGGACCGGGATCATATACCATGTTTGCTCCCAGCAATGAAGCCTGGGAACTCTTAGACCCTGTAAGTCAGCCAACATGTCGCTGCATGACTCTCGGAAGGATTGAAATGGCTCTTTACCCGAATGTTCATGTGACTTCATTTTAAATACTTAAATAAGAACTTGGTGCCCTTCCTTTTGTTAACAGACCATAAGGGGTGCCCTGGAGGACAACGTGAATATTGAACTCTATAACGCTCTCCATTATCACATGGCCAACAAGCGTCTTCTGACCAAAGACCTGAGGAACGGCATGAAGATCACCTCCATGTACAACGATCTTGAGCTTATCATCAATCACTACCCCAATGGGGTGCGTTTTTAAATCCAATGAGTGGTCAGATCAGAGCGGAATGCTGAGAATCAATCCCTTTGACCTTACAGCAGTGTTGGATTTAAGACAATGTGTGTTACAACCACAGGTCGTCACGGTAAACTGCGCCAGGATTATTCATGGAAACCAGGTGGCCACCAACGGAGTAGTGCATGTCATCGATCGTGTCATCACGAGCGTGGGTAACACCATCCAGGACATCATCGAAGTTGACCCTGATCTCAGCTCCTTAAGCGTAAGCATCAATGCACAGGGAACAGATTCCAGTTAGGGATCATAAGTGATGTTAGTTAAAACACCGAGTGATGAATTACATATGGTGATATTAATTACATGTCACATTGAAGTACCTGGAGAACTTCAAGCAAACCATATAAAAAGGCGTCAGGGTAAAAATTTGGTGTTTTTTTTTTTTAATTAAAGACAGCAGCCACGGCGTCTGGCCTGCTGGACAAACTGGGCGAGCCAGGCCACTTCACCCTGTTCGCACCCACTGATGAGGCTTTCAGGAAGCTGGACCGGGAGGTGTTGGAGAGGATCATGGGAAACAAAGGTGCCCTCCAAGGTAAAGCCCACGGCGAGAGCTTCATCCAGCTTTGGCCAAAAGAATCTGCTCTCGGGTCACACTGGACTCACTTCTGGGGAATTATACACATACCTATATTCTAACCGGCCTCTACACACTTTCAGTAGCACAGTGATTCCAGAGCTACAACTTGCTGGCTGACGTTCAAGGCACAGCAGTGAGACACACTGACTAATCATTAGCAAATGCAAGCAAGTTATCTATCCCATGCAAACAGGGCTTCTCGAGAGCAAATTATCCACTTCTGAATTCTCAGACAGTGAGCAAACACCATGTCCCAACCACAGCTACTGGACAACTACGTTAGTGATCGTTTGATAGCATCTTCTAAATGACTTCTCAGGGAGACATTTAGTGGATGATTTTTAATCCTTTAAAAACCAGACATTGTGGACTATTATCACATACCTCATCATCTTTTTTGTTTTATACCTATTTTAATTTTTCATTTTAGTCAACTTTATGCTTAGTACAGATGTACTGTAGTATTAATGTAATAACCTTGCATAAAAAAAAATTACATAGTTTGTTGTTTCTGAGAAGTGAACAAAGGCTAATGGTGAAGAAAACTAGAATATCCTAAAGGCAACCAAACAGCTGACTTTACCTCTAGTACACTGGATTACAGTACATTGCAGCACAATACAGCATAGTACAGTGAGTACAGCGCAGCTCAGCACAGCACATTACAACACAGTACAGTGCATTACAGCACAGTACTGCACGGTACAGAGCAATACTGCTCAGTACAGCACAGTACAGTGAGTACAATACAGTGAGTATAGCTCAGCTCAGCATAATACTACACTGTACTGTACAGCTCAGCACAGTACAGTACAGCTTAGCATAATACCGCAGACCACAGCTGAGCACAGCTCAGTAAAGCACCGTACAGCGCAGGGCACCAGGCTCTGGGGCAAGAAGCAGATGTTTCCTCTCTTTCATTCATGTCAAAGTATGAAAGCCTGGCAGGATCTGTGGTATGTTTGGCAAGGTTCGTACAGCGAAGTGCAACAGTCAGGTGCCACCAGCCCAAAATAACAGTACCACAGACTTGCAGCCCCACTTAGCTGAATGGGGACAGGGTTCCTGTAGAATTAATCTCAATCGACTGGTTGTGGTTACTGTGAAAATGAAACATTGTTTCATGTTCCTTAAATTTTATAACCCTATACCCTTCCAGAAATCACCTGCATTGTAAGACATACAGTTTTTCAGCACTGTATTTAGCACTGTTAAACAACAATAACCCACAGAAAAACGCCACCAATCACGAAATAAACCAAAAGCCAGCTTACCAAAACATTCACTTCTATTTTTATTTTTCTTGTATTTCTATTTCTGTGTTTTAAATGCTGTGTCATGGTGACACCAACAAACTAGTGTCCCCCATTCATACCAGTAGATTTACAGCCATCGGCTTCTCATCCCCGTGTTTCTGACTCGGCCTTCTGTCACTTTGCAGCACTGCTGAACTTCCATCTCCTGGATTCAGTGCTGTGCTCTGAAGCCATTATGGCTGGCGCCTCCTACGAGACCCTTGAGGGTCACAACATCGAGATCGGCTGTGATGGCGAGAGCCTAACCATTAACGGTGTCAAGATGGTGCTGAAGAAGGACATCGTCACCAGTAATGGCGTCATCCACCTCATTGACCAGGTCCTCATGCCTGATTCAGGTGAGATCCCGTCTTACAGTACAAATGCTTTATGGATAAGTATCAGGAGTAGAGGTCAACAATCCTCTGAAGCGTATAAAAGTTAGTCTAACAACTGTCTGCATATGTGACCTCCCAGTGACCTCACACATCCAGGGACTGGGAGTTTGAGTCCCGTGTCTGGCTCTGCATATGTAGTTTGCATGTTTGCTGTATATGGAGTTTGCATGTTCTCTGTGTGTGGAGTTTGCATGTTCTCTGTGTGTGGAGCTTGCGTGTTTGCTGTGTGTGGAGTTTGCATGTTCTCTTGTGTGGAGTTTGCATGTTCTCTGTGTGTGGAGTTTGCATGTTCGCTGTGTGTGGAGTTTTCATGTTCGCTGTGTGTGGAGTTTGCTTGGTTCCAATATGTGGAGTTTTCATGTTCTGCATGTGGAGTTTGCGTGTTCTCCGTATGTGTGCACCAGTTTTCCCTGGGGTGCTCTGATCTCTGGCTGCAGTTCAAAAACACACAGCTGTATGTATTATTGACTGTAAGTTGCCCATATTGTGCAATCGTGTGTGAGCGTCTGCCCTAAGATCGATTGGCATCTTGCCTGGGGTGTTCCCTGCATCGTTCCCTATGCTTCCTGGGATAGATTGGTAACACTTTCCATGAATGCCATGTCTATAACAATCTATGAAAACATTCATAAACTGTATAATACATTTGTAAAGCATTATAAGCTTGGCTAAAAAAGCCACACATATTATATACTTACATTAATTACGATTGCTTTATGAAGGTCTCATCTGTAATTCACTATAGATTCCATCATAATGCCATACAAAGCATCCTTAATTCTTATATCAACCATTATAATGCATTATGAAGGTACCTATAACTATTATAGATGACAGCTTTAAAGAAAGTGTTCACAATAGATTCAGATAGGTCATTGTGACTCTATATTGGATAAGTGGATGAATGCTCATATATAGCATTGTGAGTTTGGACCAGGGGAGGTACTATATTCCTGGTATAATATATTCCTGGTTTTTTTACCTTTAAGCCAAACAGGTGATGGAGTTGGTCGGTGCCTCTCAGTCTATGTATGGTGACATGGTGTCTGAACTTGGTCTGGTGTCCCTGATGAGACCCAACATGGAATACACGCTCCTGGCCCCCTTCAATGCAGCCTTCAGTGGTGAGTGACACACCTCAACCCACTTCCGAGTGCCTTGATTCCGTGTTTTAGCCAGGAAAGTAAATCGCCCATATGATAACATTCCCAGTACAGCTCAAGAAGTACTAGAACTGCAACAACAATCTTAAATAAGAGTTATACTATTCAGTGATTTGCTATGCTGGCTGTTTCATCTATTAATCTGAGCTGTTTTTATGCAACCCTTATTACGTACCAGAATGACTTTGCCATTTATTGCAAAACACTCATCCATCCATCTATCTTCTAACCACTTATTCTGGTCAGCATCATGGAACTATTGCAAAACATTTCTGGTTTAACTGAGATTGTACTCTCAGCTTATTTTTGTGCTGTTTCTAAATATCTATGAGTGTGTCTTTCTGAACTGGCAAACAGTTTGGAAGAAACCTTTACTCTATAGATGTCAACAGCCCCAGCAGTTGATATTTCCAGATTGTGCTCAGTGGGGCACATGTCAAAGACCTGATGGAGCCAGCAGAGATTATTCATAGTGTATAGTAGAGCTTATAAAACTTCTTTAATGTGAATTTATTCTTTATTATCCCACCCTGGAACAGACAGCGGGCTTCACCACAACCTTGTACTGAATAAGCAGTTATGGAAAATGGATGGATGGTTATTCCTCATATATTTATACAATTTTCTCTGTTTTTATGATTTTTCCAAAGATTTTTTTAAAGTTATATGGTTGGCTTTAGCATGCAAAGAGTAAGAAACCTCAACATTTCACTGGCTGCTCCTCTGATGTCTGGGTTTGAGATATTGTTGAGGAGTTGTTTTGGCCTTAGGGGGTAGCTGAGGATGCTGTTATATATAGCTACCTTGCCTCCCTGTGTTCCTGACTCTCTCAGATGAGGTGATGGCCATGGACCAAGATGAACTACGGATCATCCTGGAGAACCACATCCTGAAGAAGAAGCTGGTCCTGAGCCAGTTGTACAATGGCCAACGCCTGGAGACCATTAGTGGCAAATGGTTGAGAGTTTTCATCTATCGCACAGTGAGTCCTAACACCTCCTCACAAATGCTGATATTGTAGTGAGTAGTTAAGAATCAGGTGTGCCCAGATTTGTAGAAAGTACAGTTGGCTACAAACACAGAGGTACTGTTTTGGTGCCAGTAGGGGTCTCACTCTTCGATAGGCTGTCTGCATCGAGAATGCCTGCATGGTGAGGGGCAGCAAAGAAGGCATCAATGGCGCCCTGCACCTCCTGAGGACTTTCATCAAGCCGGCTGACAGGAACATGTTCCAGGTCCTGAGATCCAGCGGGAAATTCAAGTAAGCCGTGATGAAGCATCCTTCCTCCTTAGAGATGCTTCATCCTTACCCTTTTCACTCACACTGGCTGCCAGTCAACCTCCTGCTGTTGGTGTGCCATCGTTAAGTGCCCGTTGTCGTGCCTGATTGCAGGATATTCCTGTCCTTGATGGAAGCCGCGGGCCTGACTGAGTTGCTGCAGCAGGAGGGCGACTACACACTATTTGCCCCTAGTGATGATGCCTTCAAGGGGCTGAGCCAACAAGACATCGCTCTGTTAAAACGTACATCCCACTCAAGTGTTGTTTTTCTTCATATATTTCATCTCGTAATTAATTTCAGCCAATGGGATGACTAATAAGGCCTCTGACAAGCTTGTTTTTCACTGAGATCATCTGGGATGTAACAGCATTATCGTGTCCTCACTCACGATCAGGTGACGTCAACGCCCTGAGGACCATCCTTCTGTACCACATCAGTAACGGAATCTTCATTGGTGGAGGCTTAGAGGGCGGAGTCACCAACCTGCTCAAGTCCCTGCAGGGAAATAATCTGCGAGTGCTGCTTGTGAGTGGCCCGCTTTGCCGTGACGAGCTCCATAAAGTCCTAAGACTCCATATTAAATCTTTCAATCTTAAAATTATTATTTGCATAAAATGTGGGATTGATTTCTCTCAAACCACAGTACATCAGTGTAGGACATTCCCAGTAATAACTATTATTTATAATAATTAATAGTTATTATTAAAAGAAATTTCCTAGTAACTAAGCATACTTTAGTTGGAAAAAATATTTGCAGACATATTAAGCTGTATTTCCAACAAGAATGCCACTTCATTATGGAAATTTTACACACAAGTAAACACTTCAAACTGAGCACAGAAATTACAGGGGACAGGAAATATTTTCTGTAATCCTAATCGCTATTTGGTCCCTGGATGATACAGTGGCTCAGTGCTCAGCACTGCTGCCTTATACCTTTGAGTCTGGCCTTGCTCTCAGTGAGCCTCCCTACGCAGTCCAGAAACCTGCAGGTATGTGAATTGACATCTGGAAATTACTTACAATGTGTGGGTATGCCTCAATTTCTCACCTCCCTCAGTGGTATTGGATAAGTGACGAGAGGGTTCACTTATTTGACCTTTTTACTTTATCTAGAACAATACCATACAAGTGAATTCTATCGAGGTCTCTGATCCGGATGTCATGGCTTCAAACGGAGTAATTCACTACATGCAAACTCTCATTTACCCTGAAGGTAGGTTTCATGGTTACTGCACTCTCCTCAAAGCACTTTAAGAAGTAAAATTGTGATGTTAAATGGGGTTTTCGATTAAGAAACGACTGAATGTGGATGGAAAGCAGAACTACAGATGCATGTTCCCCAACTGGGAGCCTCAGTCTGGACCCATGTCTTGTTCCCTTACCTGACAGGACACGCTATTCATCATCCGCGTCTGATTGGCACTGTTGTTTTTGCTAACAGATTTGCCAGTGGGAAGCCAAGAGCTGCAGACCCTTTTAAGGAGAGTCGTCAGGCACATCCAGATCAAGGTACAGCACCGAGATTAGCTTCAGCTTGAACTTTAAGTTAACGTCTCTCCCAGCGTGACGCTTCTCATCGAACTGCCATCATCACGTACTTTACAACTCGGTGCGATCACCGTGTCAGACAGACAGCTCGCCCTAAAGCAGTCGCTCAGACTGAAAAAGTAAAGTTTTATTGGCAGCATTACAAGGTGAAAAACTTGCCTTTACGCTATACTGGAATGCTGCATGAATAATAAAAGAAAATCAGAAAGATATAATCATTTACTGGACACTGTATTTAAATATACATAAATGATGATTTCACAAATATCAAAACCATACTTTCATATGTATTCATTTGCTGCCTGCTGAGGAAGATTAAATAGTCAATTTAATTGGTTCTCCAGTGTGGGATTAAAATTATACTTAGTACAAATAAGCTCCTTTCTTTTTTTCTCCAGTATGTTCCTGGGTACAGATACAGAGAGATTCCTCTGACTTTCCTGAGTAAGTCCATTCTATTTTGTTACTGGCTTTTCTTGACACTGTATCATTTTTAAGGTTCATATAATTATCCTGCTTCAACTATTGAAATGTTTACAAGCCTCCTCTGTGTAGGCTGGTAACGGCTTTCACATCTTTGTTTTCCAGAGAGGACTGTCACCCGTGTGATCCAAGGTGAGTGTATCAATACCCAGTATTTGGAGAAAGCAAAATTGGTTAAACTTCTAACAAAGTTCCTCAGGTGTCATTCAACACTAATGTCATGGAAACACTTAATGAAAAAATAACATTTTCAGGTGGACTTTTCCTTTTGGGAAAATATAGTGTTATCCTTAGCTATTAATCATCCTGACTTGTCATTATGAGTTTTATTAAATTAAATGGCATTTAAGAGTTTCTGCAGAAGGTCTAACAGTTTCTTAATTCCCTCAGTAAAAATGTTCAGGTCCATTTTGCTCAGTCTGGCACTTATTTTAGTAAAGTTGGGTTTTTTTGGTTTTGCTAACTTTATGTTTCTCACACATGGGTCTATGGTAGGGTATGATTTCACGTGCTGTGGAAATTTGGTAAATGCCTAATTATTATGGAGGAAACCCCACAGTTTGTGTGACTTTATGTGTCCAGATCAGAGACCCAGATACCGTGACAGGACGCGGAACCGCTCTTTCCGTGACGTTTCAGGTATCCATGAATGAGGCAGGCAATCATACTCCACAGGCTTATTGTGAATGAGATCTATGCTCACTGCTTTGGCTCAAAGACAATACAAAGCGAAATCATCAATGGCCTTCATTGGCAACCGTAACCATAGCAACGTGGGTTGACGTTGCTTAACTTACATTCTTTCAACAATACTTGGTGTCTCTAAGTTGCTGGCGGCGTGTGCTCATGTGTAGCCTGCCATGTCCGCCGTCATTCCCCATACTTCCTGGGAAAGGCTGCAGGCTCTCCTGCAAAGTTGAAGAAAAGAGAAATGGCCATGACACCAAGTCATCAAAAAGGGCAATACAGCCAATGCCGTTAGTGCCCATAAATGTCTAGTTGGCTGAATCTCTGGTACGGCTGGACGCTTCCCTCGACATCCGCTCCCAGGAACCCACCTCCGATGCCCGCTGCTTACCAAGGACCCACGCGCCAGTCTGTGAGCTACCCGCTTGCAGATCCTGCTTCAGTTCTAGCTGCACCTTCACGCCCTGCAGAGCTGAACAGATTCTGGAGGACACGCACTGGTCATGCTGGGAAAGAAAAACACTGCCACCATTTCTTAGCTCTGGCTGAAGCCCACTGCTGCATGTGCATGCATCACAGTGAAAGGATAGGCTGGTGATTGATGTACAGCTAAGACTGGTTATATAACAAAGATATCTGACATCATGTCTGTAAAAGCCAGGGACAGTAGAGAAGGATTATTAAACAAAAGTACATCTAATTAAAGCAATAATAAGGAATCACTGAATATCTCATACATGTATTACTTGCTTTTTAAATTGAATAAGTAATTGTGCTATATTTTATATGCCGTTTGAGTTTTAATGGTTTATCATTGAAGGGGAACCTTCCATCACCAAGGTGACCAGAGTCATTGAAGGGGAACCAACCATCACCAAGGTGACTAGAGTCATCGAAGGGGAACCAACCATCACCAAGGTCACAAGAGTCATTGAAGGGGAACCAACCATCACCAAGGTGACCAGAGTCATTGAAGGGGAACCAACCATCACCAAGGTCACAAGAGTCATTGAAGGGGAACCTGCAATCACAAAACTTACCAGAGTCATCCAAGGTACACCCTGAAATAAAAATGTGAAGGTACAACTTCAGGAAAAGTATATCTTACTTATGAAAACTTATCTTTCTTATGAAAATGTTTACCTAAAAGTATTTGACATGAAGCTGGTTATTGCCTGCTCTACCAAACGTAGGGCTGTCCTGCCAAATCTTGGGATGAAACTTACCAGGTTTTCATACCAACTAACGTTCTTAGGTGGAATGATTTAATACCAAGATGATTTTTTTTAAATTAGGACCTGGACACCCAAAAACCATTCAGTTATAGGCTAAGCTAATGCACTCAATTTCGTAATAAAGGAAGAAAAGTCTCATTCTTTGTAGTATCACTATTGCAAATAATTAAATAATTCAGGAACCTTCTTGCCGATTCCCAAGCTCCTAAAGAATGGAGCCGCTTAAGCGGCATGTGACATGACTCATTTCTGAGGATGTCAAACTGGCTCATTGGGCAGCTATGTTATATCATACTTCCAGTGTTGTGATGGACAGGGTCCTGCCTGGGTTGTTCCCCAGCCGTGTCCCCTCTCCTGCCTGGGGTGTTCCCCAGCCATGTCCCCTCTCCTGCCTGGGGTGTTCCCCAGCCGTGTCCCCTCTCCTGCCTGGGGTGTTCCCCAGCCGTGTCCCCTCTCCTGCCTGGGTTGTTCCCCAGCCGTGTCCCCTCTCCTGCCTGGGTTGTTCCCCAGCCGTGTCCCCTCTCCTGCCTGAGTTGTTCCCCAGCCGTGTCCCCTCTCCTGCCTGAGATACACTCCAGGCACTGTGCAGCAACTCTCTACTGGATGAGTGGCTGGAATCCATGAATATTTATGGCAGCATTCCAAGAAGGACTGAAGCTCCTTGTTAGAATAGACTGTGTCTCTACTCTTCATTAGGTAATTGATAAAGCTATATTGGTTGGTGTTTGCATTATTTTGTCTACCACCTGTATATCAAGGTTAACTAGATCAGAACACTGTGATTTAAAGTATAACACACATCGGAGCATAGGTGGGGTTTGATCTTTGCACTTAATTTAATACAGTGACCAGTAATGCACCTTGCTTACTCTATGTGTTAATGCACATATCTGATGCACACATAACCTATTATTTTGTCTGCCTATAGGCTACCAACAAACCACTTATGCAAAACTGCAAAGTGCATAGAACAGAATTATAACCTCACTGAACCCTAATGGTAAACGACTGCAATCAGACAACTAACTAAAACAAACAACTGAAAAATCTGTGCATAATACCTTCTGATAGCTAGCCAGGTGAGACACTATTCAGCTAGAGCAGGAGAAGTCGTCTCTTTTTCCGACTGGCAAAGGAGTCCACATTGCTGATGAACTGCAATTTCAACTCAGGCACCTCAGAAAGGTTCCCCCAACCCCCCCCCATATTCCACCCTTGCATTAGAGTACAAAATAGATTTTGAAAACATAGGTACAAGTGGAAATTAAAGTTATGACCTCCATTGGAAATCCAATCCATTTGCAGATTAGAGGTGGACCACTTTAAACCACAAATGACCCCTGGCTTCATTATTGTCAGACAGGAGTCAGGGCCTTGTGGCGTCCGCCTGTGGTGTGGACAGTTTCATGCACAACTACAGCCTGTGACAGACTGATTGATCCAAATTAGCCATCCTCAAATGGAATGCATTGAATTAAAATGTCTTTTTTGTTTATACAGGAGGAAACAGGAGGAGAACGAGGCTGGCCCCGCCTTACCGGGAGCGCACACATTGAGCAGGACCATACAGGGACACCCTCCAGCTAAATGAGATAAGAAGCCAGGAATTAATTCACCAAACGGACCCTGACCTCAAAGCCCCAAGCTGTGGGAATGGTTGTGATTGATCAAGAAATCAGCTTCAGCTCAGAAATCTGACGTATACAAGTGTTATAAAATGAAACAAAGAATAACCCGGAACGTGGTGCTAGAACAGCACAATGTACAATACCTGACGACAGAGCCTGTCTAAGAGGTGATACCAGATTTGATCAGTTTTACACTTTTTTAAATTGGCCATTAAATCCAACATTTTATTACTGAGATCTTGAAATTCCACTTGAATCCATGTAAATGTTAGAACTTTGTGTTAGCCTTTCTGAAAATGCATTTATTTCGATATAAATATGAATTCGAACAGTGTTTTTAAAAATTGCCTTAGGTTTGCCTGATTGTGTGTGGTCAACAAATATTACAAGTGGCTTTGTTTTTATTATTTTTATTATTATTATTATTATTATTATTATTGCAGGCAGTACTCTATAGATAGAAAGCGTTTTATAAATGGCAGGCTAACACAAATAGACATGTAAAGTTGAACTGGAGAGACAAAGTATCCTGGAACAGATCTAGACTTCAGTGTCTTTCACAGACATTTTAGCAAAACATCGGTAAGCGCAAAGATGAGGGCCAACAGGACTGTTTACCTCTGTAATTGTGATTTTGGGGTGCTTGCATTCAAAATCTTGAATGCCTCTTTTCCTCTTCATCGATTTTCAAGCCTTTCTTTTTGACGACGCTTAGCTCCTCTCAAACACAAAGCCAGTCACCTTTTTCGAAAGTAGATGATTTGCAAAGTAACCTGAGTTATATGTCTTTTGCTTAATCAGAATTTCAATCCTGTCATAATTACGCTTGTTCTTTTATTGCTGAATCAAGTTTCCGAATGAAGCAGCACAAGTGCTGCCATTTTAGCTTGAAACATTTTACGATATTTTTGGAAGCTGGGGTTTAGCAGTAATTGTCTTTCGGATTTTTATCCTGTCACTGTTTAACTATTCATAAACATGTTCCAATAATTACAATAAATCTTTTTCTGAAAATGGGTTGATCAGTCACTTTTTCTAAAAGTGTCTCGGAGCCATTACATCTCACCTACAAGCGAACTGGACACCATGATGCTCTGGTTATACTGACTACAAGTTTTATAAGAGAAGAAAGTTCCAGAAGGTGAACTTAGAGCAGATGCATTTGGCCTAATTTCATTTTCAAACCAAGGTGTATTACACAAACTAAATGACAAAACCCTTCTAGAAGATGGTTTACGAAAGTCTGTTTCTGTCTGTTGAAGTGGCTAATGAATTTAGAAAAAACTACAAAGATTCACTTCTAATTATTTAGACATACAAAAACTACAAGAAACTTGCTAAAAGACGAATGTTACAATACAACATCTGTATTTATTGAAAGGATCCAGATCGGGTCAAATTAGTCGCTCTCGGTCATGTTCTGCTATGTGGGAACCTTGGCCGCCCAAGGGGACACATAAAATACTTCAGGTTAAATCAGTTGCTGACATGTTGGCCAGCAGGTACAGGAACTGACATGCATTCAGAACCCTCAGCAAGCAGTGCTCCTGAAAGCCTCATGGACCTCAAAGGAAGGTAATGAGAGAAGGATGGTGAAATATTCGAGAGATACATAGAACAGGTATTCTGAGTAGGATGTGAACACGCAAAAAAGTGCAGTAAGCCTTATCTGCAATAAGCCTGTGCGGTTGCGAATGATGCCAAGCAAATTGAGGATTTCCTAAGTTAATAAAAGTATAAAACTGTGCTTTCCACAGATTTTCATGTTTCTTATATTCCAATTGACTTGATATATTCCAACAATGCAATTTGTCCAGGTGGGTTGAGCTGGGCTTCATTAACTGCTGCATTTGTAATCAATTGCAACGGGAACTCAAAATCACCATCCCTGCCTTGTGATTCTGCATTCCCAGCCTGGTCACATGGGTCCAGGTATGTTCCGATAATCCAAAATTAAATAAAATGTAAAATTAAATGCTACTTTTACAAAAACCTGAATATAAGATTGAAGAAGCTAGCTTTTTTTTTTTTTTAATAAAAAAAGGCTTATTTTTTCATAACAACACAATCAACAAGTACTGTAATTGGTCTGGTGAAAAATTAAATGTTTTGGTTTGTGGCTGTTTTACTATGCTATGCAAAATAGAGATATTGGAAAATTCACCAGCATATGAATAGAGTTTATTTTATGTATCACACATGAGAAATTTCATATCGGAACACAGCTTCCAGATGAATGATGTAAGCTTGTGTTTTTGCAGGATTGAATGCTTGACAAGAGTGAAATATTATTGGATGTACAGGATGGAATGCATGAACTTTTATCCATAACCTCTGGGAAACTTTCTTTTTGTTTTATTGTAGCACATCGACTCTGGAATCTCTCTATTGCAGGGGTCGGCAACCTTTTTGACATGGAGTGCCAATTATATATTTTCTTGTTAGTCCGCGTGCCATGTTAACGACG
>JAODJU010000036.1:14425413-14437754 GCA_026776725.1 Gnathonemus echidnorhynchus
GGGTTTGAACAGCTGACCTACAGGTTATCCCAAAAACCTGCATACACACCGGCCCTTTGCGGATAAGATTGGCCACCACTGATTTAGGGATTCCACAAAAAGACAAATTACGCTATTTAGCAGACACTGTTGTGCAAAGTGATTTACAAGTGTGGATCAGAGAGCAGGGTCAGCCAGAGTCCCAGGACAGCCGGAGTTAAGGGCCACGCTGACGGGCCCCGCTGTGATGTGATTACTCTACCAGCTATAGGATATGAACCCACAACCTTTTGGACCCGGGTACAGATTAGACAATGTCATGTGGTGCAGGGAGAACAGCCTGCAGCTCAACACCAGCGAGATCAAGGAGCTGGTGATGGGTGACAAGGAGCCCCTGGGACCAGTCACCACCCAGGAGGAGGAAGTGGAGACCTGGGGGGCTACCTGAGCAGCAGACTGGGTGGACAGCACCGTGGCGTTATAGAAGAAAGGCCAGAGCTGACTGTTTTCTGAGGAGGCTCAGATCCTTTGATGTGTGCAGTAAGGGGCTGGGTATGTGCTATCAGTCCAGGGTGATTATTGAGGCTGTGGCCTTCCAGGAAGGTGGCATCAGGTAAGGTGATGCCAAGTATATGAACCAACTCATCGGGGAGGCCAGTTCCAGCACGGGACTGACCCTGAACCCACAGGAGGCAGTGGCAGAGAAGAGGATGTTGGAAAAATTAAACAACATTATGAACAATTCTGCCCATCCACTCCAGGGGGCGCTATCCTGGAGCATCGTGCTGTGAATGAACCTCAGCTGGGTCTCCAGCTGCTCTTGGAGATCCTTCTTACCCGCTGCTATCAGGGACTACATGCCTCCTCCCAGTGCACCACTTCCCACCCCAGTCATAACACGCCAGGAAGCAATCCAACATATACTCATTTATTTTTATTTATATATTTCCTCACTAATCGGTTTTATTTTTCAGGACATTATATTCGATTTGTAAATGCTAGTAAAATTATATTTATTTCTGGCCTGAAAGAATTCTGCTATAAGGAGATCCTGTTTTCTTTTACTGATTTTCTTTGTTAATCTAAATCGGTGCTCGACACCTCTCTGTGTGTGACCTCATGTTCTTGCATCAGTGCTACACTCTGCCTGAATCTTGGACAAGTTCATTTTTACAAGTAAACAATCAAAGAGAACAATATTAATAAGCACTGGTGCCACAGACATGGATTTGTTGGCCCAAATAGTTGGCTCTTTGTAGCCAACAAGCAGATGTTGAACGGAGATGCCAAAACCGTTCTCAAGATGCCCCTTTGATAGCAATGAACCGCAGTTGACTGTTTTTACCAAAAGATGGCTCCCCAAGGGAAGCTGTTACTCCCTGACTCCGAACATATATGCTGCCTCAATCCAGACACATCTGATACCATCTGAGGCCAAAGATGGAACAGACACTCCTGTAATAAAGCCCCTTCTGCACACATTCATTTCATTTGTTTTCATCTGTCAAAGGTTGGAACATTCTGAAGTCCAAGTTTTTTGTCTTATTATTTATTCTGATGTCTTTTTTCCCTTGGACGTTTTCTGAGTAAGAAATGAATGCCTCTTCTTGCAAACAATATTTATAGATTGATGCATTTTGTGTTGGAGTTGAAAGATCTTACTGTGTCGTCTAAATCAGTATTTAGGGACAGAATAGAATCTATTCATGTGTGATCTAAAACCAAATGGAAAGTATGTCTTCATCTTTCCTTTTTATAGTCTATCCTATGGAGTTTAAATAAAAATGAATTTATGGAAGATTCAAGTTCACAAAGAGACCTCACATAAAATTCTTGAGGGTGTTCACTTTCAATCCTAAAACTGGACAATCAAGGAAAATGCACCCTTTTGACGTGCTGTGATTTGGTGCATTTTGTTTGAATTAAAACCTCCCAATTCAGGTTTATTTTGGGGCTAAAATGTGCAGCTGAGTAATTACAGGTTGTTGTAGGTAAGGCTGCGTTAGACAGGCTTTGTTTTTCACTGCCAGTATGGATCCACTTTCTTTCGAGCTTTCATGGAACCTCCCTCCATCTCACAAAACCCTGATTTCAAGTATCCATCAAATTCATAGTTTAATGTTACCCGTCAAATTAACCGGAAGGTACTTGTCTATTTTATTGGTGCTGCCGTCGTGTCCGTACACAAATGAGAATGCTCCATACTTTATTCACACCTGAAACACGAGTGGACAGTCAAACAGGTTAACAGGTTTGTTTGGTTTGTGACAAACTATTAACCATCCGTGAAGTCTTTGTGAATAGGTTGATTGTTAAGAACACAAATTTTCAATTTAGCCACAAATTATCTTTGGATTCAGGCAGACGTCCTGAGCATCTGATCCTAGTTTTTCCAGAGTTCCAGTTTGCAGGTGCAGAGATCATCCCAAGGATGGTAGGCAGCTGATATCCAAACCCTGTGCTCTCCTCCACCTCCATCAATTTCAATGCTTTCAACTTCAAGAATGATAAAAACAAATATCAGGAACGCCTTTAAAATCACTGATAGGCCGTATATCAAAACACTTAGAAAGGTAAATATGTTGTGAGGCATCTCTTTGTAAGGATAATGAGATATTCAGTCTAGAAGCTTCCAAGAAAAAGGAAAAGGGCTAAATGAAAGGATGAGAACAGCTCAAAGACATTCATGATAGTGAAAGCAAAACATTTTTTAATTACTATTAATTACATACAAACAATAAAAGAATAAAAATCATAACCCAGTCCCCCAGGGTACCTTTCCACGTGCCTGAATTTGGAATTAATCGCTGTTTGGAGTGTGAGCTCTTGTTTCTCCATCTGCTTGGCACAGAGGACATGGTGCATATTTGAGTATAAGCCAGTCAGCTTCCAAAAGGCCAATGGTATCTTAAAACCTCAAACAGGATTACATAAGTCATTTGCAGTCTACATTAAGGTATCATTAGCAAGGCACACAGAATGGAATTACATATTTAAAAGTATTGTCAAAGGATATCATTCATTCGGGTGGTTTCTTGTGGGAATCAAAGGCTTATATGTACTGTATATACAATTCCTTTACATATATATTTAAGTATATAAAATTCCTATATGTATGTAGATATAGAAAGGAAATGTGATTTTTCTTTTTGTGACGTGGTTAATTTACAGCTAAGCAGTGATACTTCTGTGACTAGTATTTTGACAAGGTTATGATCTCTACTGCAGTAATGCTCTTCAGTGGATCTAACCCTGCTGCCTACATTTCCAGAACTGTTCCACAAAAGTAATATTCAGGAAGTCATTTTGTCTCCCTCCTTAAAGAAGTGTGACAGTGAAGCCCATTTTACCAGATAAAAAACAAGCAGAGCTTTTGACATCATTAGGAAAACCATTCATTTTTCCACGAGACGGCTACAGAATGAGACATCACTGGTAGATGTGCATGGAGATTCTAGCCTCTGTGAGGAGCCCTGGGGTCTCAGGTCTGTTTGTAAGACAAAGCTTCTCCCTTTTCTGGCCAAGGAGGATTTTCTGAGAGTCATTTGATCTGAGAGTCAAAACAGATTCTGGATATGCAAAGGTCAAAAGCTGAACGCCAGCATCTCAGAAGACATTATAGAGGCAGTTAGAAGCTTCATATAACTAAGGGAAAAGCAGCAGGAAGGATCAGTTATATTGTACCACAAATTAAAATGATTAAATATAGTAAAGAAAGTGAGGTGCTTTATAAATCGTTGATCCGACCACATGAGAAAATGATAAGAAGGGTTAGTGTGTTGCCCATAATAATAATAATAATAATAATTATTATTATTATTATTATTATTTAATATTATCATCGTTGTTGTTGTTGTTGTTGATGTTGTGCCCTGTGCCCTGTGCCCTGGCCTGATCTTCTCTACCCAGCTTTGACACCTTGTGGTCCGTTTCCTTTTGCCCTGCTTGTAGTTTCATTTAATAAAGCCCCTTTTGGTTTTCCTCACGCCTAACTTCGCCTCCGTCTTTGCCTTTGACGCGGCACTTTAAAATATATAAATATAAATTATATGTATAAATTATTTAGTTTTTATCAAAGTTTCTATCAAAAAATCATTTGTTTGCACAAATGTGACAATGACTGAAACAAAAAAGTATATAATGTGTATAATGTGTGTAGAAATATGAGGATAAATTAATGGAACAATGACATGTACATTTGTATTAGTCGGACTACAGTGCTGTGAACATGTGGTTTGAATTGAGACTCATGTCTGCGGAGGTCTCTGTATCTGCCATCCATCCATGGCCTTCAAGATGTGCTGTGTAACAGTGACTGATTTAGGAAAGATTACCAGACAGCCCAGACAAGCTTATTATACATTACACTTCTTATATCTGTGTTTTATACTTGTGTAAATATTAGTACTTATTTGAATGCTTTCCTTTTCTGTATAAACATTCTCATAATATTTTCCTGGAGTTATACCTGAACTTGTCATCTGACAAGGCATCAGGGATTACATTTGTTATTTCCCAAAAACAGACTTTTATATGTCGTGACTTCATTTATCACAAATCAAATCCACCATCCAACCCACAGACACACACATATATACAGTGCTCACAGAAAGTATTGGGATGCTCGATTAATTCTGTAATAATGTTGCAAATTCACTCTGCTCTGACAAGCAATGATTAACATATCTTCACATATCTTCCGCACAGACATTTTCTGACTGGCTCATTCAGTTCTGTTCTTGCCATTTTTGCTGTAATTTGCAATTGTGGTGATTGACCCCCAAAATGATACTAAACACAAATGTTTGGTGCTCTGTGTTATTGCAAAGGTGTTACTAATTAAAAAGCACCCAATGAGACTGCTTGCCAATGAACTTTTTAACTCAGAACAGCTTTATTAGACCTATAATTTGATTTTCAATTTATTACTGCTTGAAATTAATGTTTTACTTTAAAGCGTCTGGTTTCTAATTCTTGTTTCTAATGTGAAGATACAGGCACAAGGTGGGGAACAACCCAGGATGGGGCACCTACCCATCACAGGACACACTCACACACCTATGGGCAATTTGGTAACTCCAATTAACCTCAGCATGTCTTTGGACCGTGGGGGAAACCAGAGCACCCAGAGGAAACCCCACGATGACACGGGGAGAACATGCAAACTCCACACACATGGCAGAGACTCAAACCCGGGTCCCAGAGGTGTGAGGCAACAAAAATGAATGAAGTAATGATTTTGTTATAAAACTAATACATTTGTAATATTTTTACTGAATTTAGCAAGCGTCCCAAGACATTCTGTTAGTTGATATATTGTATAAATGTTTTTTTTAATTGATTATTAAGGAAAAGCCCCAAATTGCACTGTGAAATTCTAAATAACTGCCTTTATATTTCTAATTAGATTTATACATTTCTCTCATTCAGCTGATAACTGAACTGAAAAAACCATCAAGACATGGAATTCAGAACTCTGTGTCCATCCAGCATCTCAGAAACAGCCACCCAATCACCTGGGATTTTCAAAAGTTTACTGAGAATGTGCGATGAACCCGAAATATCCAGGCAGGACATTTCTGTGGCCAGAGGAGAATGAAGAGACTCATTGAAGCTTAACAGCTCAGTACTACAGTGGCGGAGACGTGAGTTTCTACAGGACATAGTAGTGGGCATGTCGAAAGGTGATGTGTGCAACACAGCAGTGTCAAATGTTATTTCTACTGGCCAAAAATGTTGCCGATGTTATTTCAGAAAGAGACCAGACATTTTCCAGTCATATATAAGCAATACTAGTTAACAAATATCTATAATTGAATGCTTGTTTCAAATTTGTTCATATAGCATTAGATATTTACTATGCTTGTTTACACATACCACCATACTTCCAAAAACTGACTCCACCTACTTCACCACACTCTCTTCCTGTCGACACGCCCACATTTTGACATGCCCACTAACGTTTCGACACACCCACTAACCTTTTGATACGCCCACAAACCTTTTGACACACCCACTAACCTTTTGACACACCCACTAACCTTTTGACACGACCACTAACCTTTTGATATGCCCACTAACCTTTTGACACGACCACTAACCTTTTGACACGACCACTAACCTTTTGACACATCCACTAACCTTTTGATATGCCCAATAACCTTTTGACATATGTTCCAACCTTTTGACACATCCTACAGAGACCTATACTTGCAATTGTCTGCTGGGTGGATTTTCAAAACACAGCTTGTCAATCCATTGAAGCAGCTTTGGAGGCAAAAGTGGACCCTACTCACTGCTTGCTAGTTATGTGTAATAAAACAGCCTCTGATTATACAGTATATAAAAGGGTTGAAACATATGGACATATTAAACGGTTCTTTCCATTTTTGTGGACAATCTCCACTTGTTTTGAGAATACCAATAGCATAATATTAATCGAATAATGACTGTACAAGTAAGCATCAAGTACTGCCTGACAAAGTATCCACAGCTTGACACAGTTTTGGCTTACAATGTTCAGGAAACCTGAGCACTAATATCCAGGCTCTTCAGGATGTTCTTTTGCAGGGCTACGTGACTCATGGTCTGTGCATCGATTGGGGTTATGGGCCTTGCTCAAGGGCCCAATGATGAAATCACTCAGCTGACGCTGGAAAAAAATACATTTTTAAAATATTAACTGACAAATGTGAGCATTGCAGAACAGTAAGAGCCGAGGTGGGAGTACAACAGGGTCAGATCAGGGCCGAAGATGCGCATAACAGATCTCTTCATACTGTCTGACACAGGACAGCTGTAGCCAATAAACACAAACAATGGCAGTCACCTGACTCAGGCCCCCGACAACACAGCCATGTTCCCTCCTTTTTCACACGCTTTTAAAACATTTATTAAGTGGATCCGATGAACACAGACCATCCCATTATTTTTCCTGATCCAAGTAAAATATCTGAAATTAAGTATTCTGCTGTTTCGCAAAATGCAAAGGAATTTTTTTCTTTCCAGTATTGCTGATTATTCAACAAAAGGGACCAAAAAGTGGAGGCTACAATCTTTGACACATATCAAACCTGGTTAATACTTGTGGCTGGTTTTCTCTTTATGAATAGTCTTTTTTAGAACTGATGTTTGTGGGAATTTGCATTTAATAACCTTTTAGTCAGAGAACATTTTGTATGACCAACTTATGCTTACAAAAGCAACCATACAAATGGAGCTAAAAATTGTATATCTTAATTCAAACAAGATGCAACACATGGCATCTATTGTGTGTGTCTCGGCGTGAAAATGTGCACAACAAATTCTGTAGAAGTCGCACTCATTTTTTTCTCTAATTTTCCATACTTTTCCACGTTAATCTCAGTCATTGTTGTGTATATCAGAACCTGAGCAATAATTACTCAGACTAACGAATAAAAATAAGCTAATCCGATAATCACTTACTGAGAAACAGCTCTGGGTTACTTTCCAATTTAGAATGAAATATTGGGAGATGAATGAAACAGCCTGCATGCTCGTGAAAAAACTTCAGAGCCTCTCTCCATCTGCAGAATCCCAGAAAGGCGATGACCTTTTAAGGTCGGCAAAAACAAATGAAACAGTGGCCTCCTGCTAGAATGTTGGGGATGGTGAGCGGCTACGTGTGGGGTAATGAAGGAGTCAGCGCTGAAGTATTTCATGGCATCGGGCAGCCATATGGAAAGGAAACCATACCAGGCTTAGTGGAACCTTCCGGAGACGAGCTCTGGGGACGGCTGCGAAATCAACACAAACCAATGGGATGTCCAGATTCTCAGCCAGGATTAGTAATATGACTTTAAGATCCAGAGCGATATTATCTATGGTAAATTCTGGCTCTGAATAAGGTTGCTTAAGACCTGGGGAAAAGCCAGTGCTATTTTTACTAGCCCACACGATCATTAAATATACAAAAAAAAAAAAGAGTTACGTTTTATGGTCAAATCTATGAACAAATTTCTGACCACAAATCTTTCTATAAATTATTCAAATATTACAGTTAAGCATGACATAAACTGTACTGGTTCTGCATGTATTTTCAAAAAAGTAAAGTCTAACAGGTCTATTAGTGTAGCTTCCACGGAACATCTTAAAAATGGCCTCTACTGATGCAGAATTCCAGCCGCCTGATATCTGAGGCCTCTGAGCTGTAATTCTTATCATGTGCGTGAAAGAGACATTTTCCGAGGGGAAGTCAGGGGGGCAGAGAGACAAAACGCCGGGCCGTCTTACTGGATCGTACTATTTTAAGGCGCTTCAATCCGATCAAACTGTCCATGCAGTCCTGCAGATAAATCACTGCAGGAGAGGGGAAGCACTCAGACTCGGGGGGGGGGGGGTGAATCACCATCATTAACTCCTTGACACAGATCAGTCCTCGCTTCATCCCTAATAAACCACACAGTTCTTTCGTGTGATCAGCTCCAATAAAGCAATTCCAGATAACAATAATGAAAACAAGAATCATGAAAATAAATTCTGGGTCCAACACAAATGAGAGTAGCCAAGAAACGCACTGGAGTAGCATCTGTCAGGATTAATTATAAAGCTACGTAATTACCAACCTATAAGCTTGTATTTATGTGCTTTTCTCTCTGCTATTTCTCTCCACTCTGCAGTTGTTCTTATGTCTCCCTAGTGGGCTTCATATGTCAGTTTTTTTCTGTATGCCATCTGTTTACGTTTTACACATATCGTGTCAAGCAGAAGTCACACGACACTGAGCATCCAAAGAGCGCCATCTTGTCTTGGCTGAAGGTGATTGGAGGGTTTCGCTGAGCAAAGAGGAAAGTCAGCTGAGTAGCAATGGGGCCAATGTCCTACACGCAGTGTTGCAGTTTTCAGACGATAAACTGTCAGCTAGCCGTTTAAGACATGGTCCTCTTTTAAAATGTAAATATAAATGCTCAGGGCTGAGATTAACCAGCATCCAGGCCATGACCACCTAGACGCTATCGTAAAAAAAAGCTAACCATCATAAAACAGGGAAACCAGGCTGGGATACAGAAACCTTCAAAGTTGCCTCAAAGAGAAAATTCCGGATCTCATTCTTCCGTAGTGGCCATTCCTTCCTCACTGGGAACCCCCGCAGGTTCGGCTCAGCCAGTCTTACGGGTAGGCAAGATCCTAGACACTGCACAGTTGGGAGCAAGCAATTGTCTCCTTTTACAGCCACCGCAAATGCAAACCAGTAGTCAAGGAAACCAGGTGGATATAAATACATACCAGCTAACTGGGAATGGGCCAGTGGCCCCATAGCAAGACCCCATTATCAGTCTGAGGAACAAATCACAAACTATAGTATTAGCAAAAAAAATTAGATGGAGGGTGATCCGCGGGAAGCTGTCAATAGGAGAGTGAGGTGAAAAAAAATGACCAGCCATCTAAGTCACTAATCAGTCTCTCATGCAGAAATCTCCACAGTCGTCTAGTATCTGAGTCACAAATCCAGATGAGACATTCCCATAGCTACCCCAAACACTGGCAGCATTAAAGATGAAAGATGGGCTGATGTGTGAAAAGCTACAATTACACTGTGTAAATTGAATCTTGAATGGTGTCAGCTGAGATCAATTGAATTTCATTTTCACTTTCTATATAGTGCCCAGTGCAGCTTCTCCAAGTCTGCTGATGAAGTCAGCATGTGAAAGCTGGGTTCTGGATGGAGAGCGGCGTGCTGGATGGGTGGGAAGCACTGTACCCTCACAGCTCCAGAGCTAGGTGTTTGATTCCTGGTCCTGCTCCTCATGTAGACCAGGGGTGGCCAATCTTATCTGCAAACGGCCAGTGTGTACGCAGGTTTTTATAGTCAGTCCTGTAATTAGTAATCTAATTAGGGAGTTACAGTGAAAACCCGCAAACACAACAGCCCTTTCTGGATAATATTGGCCACCCCTGATGTAGATGTTACATGTTCTCCCTGAGTTTTCACAGAATTCCTCTCGATATTCCGGTTTCCTACCACAAACAAGCAATTAGATAAATTGGTGTCTCTAAATCGACCGCACTGCGTATGTGTCCTGCAATAGGCTGGCATCCCATCCAGGGGGTCCCTCGCTTTGCACACTGTGTGTCCTGGGATAGGCACCAGGCTCACTGTAGTCCTGTACTAGATAAGAGGATATAGGAAATGGATGAATTATAGATGACAGAAACTAATGCTATTTTCCAGTAAATTTTAGGGAAAAAATCAGTCTTTAACTAACCATAAAATTAGTGGATGGTCTCCGTCTCTGTAATAACATTATTATTTAATTTTAGAATAAAAACATCTTTCTGCCTCTTTGGTGTTATTCGGTCCAGTGGTGAATTTTAAGCAAACAAGCAGTGGTTGAGGCCAAAAAGCTTTCAAAGCATGTGCGAAGCTTTCAAAGTATGTCATGGAAAAGTACAAAACAGGATGTGTACAAAAAGCGAGCACATTAAGTATCCTTGGAATAGACAAGTTACATTTTACCACCTTAAAAAGATAAAGCCAGCCTCTGAAGCTGGGCAAGAGAGCAAAACCAAGGAAATCCATCGAAAGGCTATAATTCACCAGTGAGACTCGAAAAGGTGAGCACGAAAAATCCAAAAAAGTTGGAGAACATTCAAAAAGTGTTAATGACAGCTCCCTATATTTAAAATTGCTTTGTCAAGGATTGAAGAAATTTTGCAACAAATTTGCAGTGACATACATGATTTAGAACTTTCTGTTCTAAATTAAAAGATACGATATTGGGTGAAGACCAAAGACATCACATCGACAAATCAACAGCAAGATGCAAGATTTTTAGACAGATGGGTGGTGGAAGGGGTGTGGCCTGTAGCAGGGACCAGCAGAAAATATCCCCATGAGACCACAGGGAGTTTAATCTGCTACAGGACGCAGGCTACTCTGAGAGATGGTCGAAGCCGTCATTTACGTCTGTTTATTTCTACCAATTGGAATATTTTCTAATGGATTTTATCCAAAAGGTCACAGACCTAGAGAATCTAGTGTAGAATCGTAAGTTCAGCCTCTCTGGGGTTTCAGCCATCTGCTCGCCCTCAGGCTCTGGTTGAGGCTCACATGACGGGAGCCCCTACAGATGTGGATGAGCCTATCAAAGACTTGAGCTGCAAATTCTGCATCAGAGAAACTTCAGAACAGTTTATTTCTGCATAAACAGCTCATCAATTCATGGTGACTGTGCGGTAACAAATTAAAAGTGTGGCACAGTTTTTGCGAAGAAAAACAGGTCTTGGGGAAAAAAAGTGCTGCCCAAAATGACATCATACAGAGGAATCATTCCAGTTGCTTTCAGTTGTTTTCAGTTAATGTTCTACACAGAATCTTTGCTCTATCTAATTGCCTTAGGACACTTTATAGATTCCTTACAAAGCTGGCAACTCTACTTTCCGAAACTGGTTGGGGCAAATGGATTTTGTCCTGGGGTTTGGTTGCATGCTCTACCACAAAACACAGAAGATTCATAACTCATACACAGCGATTCCTATCGGGGAAACACATAGAATATCTCTTAATAACATGTTTGTTCATCTTTAAACTTTAGTTTGGAGATAAAAACATTGCATTCCATCCAATAATGCCTTTCCCTGACTCCCAGTAAATCCTTTTTTAGGGGAAGGGGGACCTTGGAAATGTAGGCTGGCTGGTCATGTCTGTTTCAGGGGTTTTTTTCATACTTGGGTTGAGTGTGTGTGTGTGTGTGTGTGATTGCCTGTGTCTGGGCACTGCGGGCAGAAACCATATATACTGGACCCAACAACAAGTACAAGATATTGGCAGATGATGTTTTTTTTCCCCAGAAGCTCAAAAAACATTCCAGAGAAAATGCAAACAGAAGACAGTGTAAACTGTAGATTTCACATGTCAGTGCCATCTCTTTTCCCACCAGTAAACTATCCCAAAATCATTTATAAACTCTCATCTCTCAGCTGGAATCAGATGAATTCCCGCAGTTTAAAGTGTGTTTATACTTCTCGCAGTCTGTTTGCGGCGTGATTAATGAAAAAGCGCGAGCTCGGAAACAGCTTTATAAACCCAGCTGATCCAGAACGTAGCCTCAGCTACACTGACCACCATGCAGGCTGCATAAGTGTTACGGGTAGTAAGTAGAATGGAACTAACCGTTTTTCATTTACAGCTCTGTGTGTTTTTCTGTCATGTCAAATCTCATTTCAATTGCATATCTAGGCACATTTAGTCACATATGTATTCTGATTGTTGTACAGTAAGTAAGTGATATAAACAATGAACCGGGCCAGCCACTCTGATCCTGGAGATCATGGACTGCAGAGTTACACAAGACCTGTAAACAGCCCTGCACTGGCATTTTCCCAGTGGGCCGATGGGTATG
>JAODJU010000036.1:14437854-14457429 GCA_026776725.1 Gnathonemus echidnorhynchus
GCCCCCCCCCCCCCCCCCCCCAGGTTGGCAAAACTTAATCCCAGTCCACCCCTGCCAGCCCGGCAGCAAAAGTGACACTTCTGTGATGGCAAACACCTGTGAGAAAAGTCCAGATTCCCTGGGCTTATCAGCTGGCGGTCAGTAATTACTGATATTACGAATGTGCAATATCTACAGGACAGCCCAAAAACCCATAAATGCCATAAAACACAATGATATACTTACTTATCTATGAGGAATAAAACTAGGTCAAAGAGCTCCTTCAGGTTATGCCAGGTTAGGCCTTTTACATTATTGTTAAATCCAAGTTTGAACTAAACATAAATGATATTATTTTTTTAAGCCCATTTTTTTCAGTTTCCTTTACTGCTGTGATGCCTTAAAGTCTGTCAGTTTCTTGGAGGACCAGACTTCCAAGCCTATTAATCAAGCCTATGGAGACTGCTTTACAGGCCAGTGCGCAGCCTGTCCCACGTGGGGGACACACCATAAAGAAAAGGCCGCTCCGAGCGCGAAGTAAGCGGACTAACAGACATGGAAAGGAAATGGGTAAGGACGGCAAAAACGGCCTGGCTTGCATTTGCGTTTCGATGCAAAATCACTACAATTTACTACACAAAATAAACTCACTAAATGTGCAAAACTGTGTATTCAAAGATAACAAAACATTTAAACATCACAAATATACATGCCCCTGTGATTCTAAATATTGTAATTATATGCATTAAGAACATAGCAACTAATGGTTTTCATTGCTTCTCATTTTTCAGTGGTGGGTTTTACTTTTTCCATGTTAGAATGACAGAGGCATAAAATAAAAATGCTTCCACGAGAAACGCGGCATCTGTTCCATGTGTGTATGTTTGGGCTTGGCTGCCCCCTACAGGACGACCCGGGAAATGCCATCCTCAGGACAATGGCAGCGCGACCGTCTGTGCGCCCGATCTCAAAGACGGGGCATAATCGGGGGCTGAGGAGAGGCTTTGCGCATTGGCGGAATCTCTCTGTGAAGATCATAACAATAAGTATGTAAGAAGGAACCCTACATCATTTTTTTCTCGTAAATATCAGGCATGTCCATCTTCAAGGGTAAATATCTTAGAAAATAAACACTCGTTTCAGTGTTACCAGACATGGAGAGCACGTTATTTTTGCTCAACAATAAAAATGCTTTTTTTGTCATTGTACCGGGGCAGTTCAAAAATGATGGGCTTTTCGAGTTTCTCGGATAGGCCTACTAGAAGTTTCCCCAATTTCTCCTCACAAGGGACGACCCCAGCGATATTAGCCGCAGAAAGTTTGTGGCTTATTGAGATTTTTGCTAACAGTCAGTTGGATGATGGCCCTCTTTTCACACCGTTCATATAATTTAAGGACTAACACCCTTGGGATCCAGTAGGCCTGTGCAGTGTAAATTTTTCAGACCTGATGAACTTTAGCTGTCAAATGTAGCGTGAAATCAAGAAACAGTTTGAATTTACCCTTGGAGTGTGTTGACGAACTCACAGTGACCGTACCTGGGGAGTACCTATTCTCAGCCTGAAGGAATATTTTAGCAATAGCTTTAGTGATGATTTGTGTGCAATTTGGAGAATAATTCAATGTGCATTAAAAAAAATCAATCGATGTAAATAACCACCTGAAAGGTTTATTATTTTAGTTGAATTACCTGTTTGATTTTTTTAGAGCTATTTTATTTTTTAATAATGTCTAAAATGTTCTCCTATTAGTTAACTGTCAAGTACAGAAGCCTTAAGCCATCCTATGCACTGAGGTAGAAATGGGAGCTTTTATTTTGATAAAGGTCAACGGCAGTTCTTTTATTTTTTCTCTGTGGAATCGTCAGTATAAGGCTACTGCACTCATCAGAAACAGTGGTTACATAGCCTACGACTATAATGTTTATCAGTTAATGGACCCGTAATGAGGTACAGTACAAGCTCTTACGGTGGTTGTAGCTTATATGTTTATGGGAAGTGTACTTATTTTCTAAAGTAGAAAATAAATTGTAAACTACACCAGCAGTCAAGATCATTGCCATCGCATATTACGGGGATCTGTACAATCAGAATATATTATTATTATTATTATTATTACGGTTAATGATTCAGGGGTTATTTTAACATTTTTCAAGGGTTCCCTTTTGTGTCAGTTCGACAGCGTCCCTTAGCGTCGGTATTTTTAAGCGCATACAACACTCGTACCTGGAGCAAAAAAATAACAATAAATAAAAGTAAATAAAGTGATTTTCCGCCTTGCAAGCGCAGGAGTATTTATATGAAGTGATTTATGTGTATTAATGGGTCTCATTACGAAGGAGAATAGCTATACTTCAGATATCTCTCGTAGTTTATAATCCATAACAGTGTAGAAAACCCCACTGAAAACCTTGTGCATGCGACGCAATTTTAATAATAGTAATAATAATAATAATAATAATACTTCAACAAACATTTTTTGCGTTTATAAACAATATTCACTTGACAATTTAAAAAATTCAAGGTTAATTCAAAAAGGTGAAATCAATTACGAATATATTCTTCGTGGTTATTCAAGTTTCCAATGTTGACCGTTGTAGAAAATCAAAGGGAGTCTGGATAAATTCAGCTCACACCCTTTCCTCCCAGTTATTTCGAAAGGCGCTGGGTTTACCTCGACAGGCAGGACAGTGTTTTCGTAGACCTCCCAAGATAACAGCAGCTGGACGCCTGCATGGTAGCCAATCAGCTGAGCGAGCTAAAACAGATCGTTTGTCTTTATCACTTTCTTTCTTGCTCTCTGTTTTGCTAAGTTTTTTTTATGTTTTATGTGAACAATGAGTAATTTTATTACTGTCTCCTACTGTACGTCTGTTCTAAGCTGCCACTGTATTTTTGTTACTATGTTTCTTTATTTCATTCTTTAATTTCTGTTACTGTGTTCTGCGTTATATCTTCTGAGCTCTTGGCACGCTCTGTTAGAACATCTGTTGCTTTCAGTACTATGGCCGCCTCTATTTTTCATTAATGCTATATAATAAAACCAGTATGTTCTCCCTTTGATTGTAAAAACACCTGTGTACGTATCTTAAGGCGACTTATAATTTCTAGAGATCACAGTTTTCCAAATGTCTGTTGAGAGGTGGCTCTGTTTAGCAAATTGTGGTTTTCAGATGCAGATCCAGAAAAAAAAAAACTTCTACAGATATTCCTTTAATCTATGCTGCTTTTTGATCCAACAAAATACCAAATCATAAACAAGAAAGCATAATAAAGAGATCTGAATATCTATTGGGAAGACAATGCATTCTTGACAATGCATTTTTAAATTTCCATGTATATCCTGTGACTTCCTATTTTGAACATTGCTGTCCAAAAACACTGAACATAAAACTCATTGATTTATGGTTGTCTGGGGCTAAGCAAATAAACTTCTCCGCTGATCTCATCGCAAAGTGTTCAGGGTCCAACTGCTGACATTGTTTCCCCATTATTGAGATATATGGTCATCATCTCAAGTCAACTTTATTTCATGAAGCTGATTCCTTTGTTGTGATCATGTTCACGCTTCAAAACGCGTATCTGCTTCAAACCAGTCTGGCTGGAGACATCGGAGTTCACCGTATGGCCGACATATGAAAGAGATCAATATCATAATACAAGAAGATACTGCATGAATTCTCATTCTGTGGTTTAATTTGATTACACAAGAGAATGCAATTCTCAGACTGGGTATTACATTAATGAGAAATAATATTATAACAACTGTAAACACATGGGGTGATTGTGTGGGGACTGTGATTTAACTCCAGTTTAAATAAAGTTGAACTAAATGGCTTAACCGTCGGCTGTTTAATAATGTTAATCTGATTTCTCTGCCAAAAAATGCAAGAGTTTAGCTAAACCAGTGCTAAATGGCTGATAAACTAACTTAATTATTAAGTTCCTGAAACCTGCCCAAAATAAAGCAACTCTGAATTTTGTCAATTTATAAATGTCTTATTTGTGCTGTGAGAAGCCCAAATACATTTAGTTGACCTTTTTGATCTGGGTTAAACTGTAATGAGAGGACAATTACGGCCGACCAAAATGTTGACAACTCATAAGTTATGTGTCCTTCTTCTTCATCTTTTTCATTATTATTATTATTATTATTATTATTATTATTATTGTTGTTGTTGTTGTTGCTGTCAGTGTTGTGATGAATGATCGTTTGCCAAGTATATAATTTGTTGTTATTTATTTCTGACATTGTTTTTGATAGTATACAGCCTGTTGGGTATGAGGGCCCTAGAGAAAAAAACAGAACTTGTCTGTTAATTCTTCATTCCTATCAGGATACATAACAAATCATGGTTCATCACAAGGGGCATAGATTTGGGTATGGATGGTAGGAACAGTGGCCTGTACTACGAAGCGGGGTTACTGGCTTATCGGGGTAACTTGTCAAATTTAAGGTACCACGGTTTAAATGGACTTCATATTCATTCACTTACATTTTGCCCAGATTACCTTAAATCCGACATGTTACCCCGATAAGCCAGTAACCCCGCTTCGTAGTACAGGCCCCAGGTCCCAATACTGTGGAAGTGTCATGTGTTTAGGGGGCTGGGGCAGTTGGGGTTTATTTGATCCCGACCAAACGACACCTAACCTATGCCCTTGGCTTCTCTTCACAATCAGAATTCTGTCTATTTTTTCCTTCACAGACAATGTTGCTGTGTTCATATGACTTTTTTCGAAATTTAATGCAGCTGGAGTTTTTGAAAACAGCACCACTTTCTGCAACAGGACCATGGGTTAGATGGGGGTTGAGTGCACATATAAAAAAAAACTTAGAAACTCTGTTTCTATTAAAATATCTGGAATTAATTCATCTTAAATCATATTCGTGCCATTAACAGCTCGGACAGCAAAACCTGCCCTTTCAGTTGCTTTAAACACAATAACTTGAATTTAATGTTGCATGTATACGTTACTGTGCATTTCCCAGTCACAAAAAAATAGTATCAAATATGTCGTTTTAAAAACGCGAAATTTAAGTATACGGTTTGTCCCTTTCACGATGCCATAGTCGAGTGGGTGGAACCTGAAGTTTAGTGATGTTGTGGTGAATGGTTGCGTGTGTATGCTGAGTTCGTCATATGAAACAACCTGACGATCATATCGCCTTATTTAGGGGACTCTGGATTTTTGTATCACTTTGGGATTAAATATCCTCAGTAAGGTAAGGAAATATGGTATCTGTCGATTTTGTTGGCGTGGTAGTGGGTTAGACAGCATTGCACAGCCAGTCACATGATTCCTAGGTTACTTTCAGTTGTCCATGTCATTGATCTAATTAGCAAGTGGTGACAACTGTCATATCAAAATTTAATCTTTCTCAAATTAGTAAATAAGTTTAAATAACAATTAGCAGCAGATGATGTCGTTCAGCTTTGCAGGTAGATTTTTACATAGGTTTTGTTACTGCTCGCTGTCATTAGACGCTCTTTAAATTATATTGGGAAGTTAACGATCACACTAGCTAAATCGACTGGATGGCAAAACAACTAGTTGTTCTAGCTGTGTCTATCATTAGATTAGACATCGAGAAAAAAGTTGACAGCTAAATAAAACGCCCGAAATAAACTTATTCTAAAACGACACATCTAAAAAAAAAATCGCACTTTTCAATGTTATTCGTGTTTTCCCTTTTTTCTAGATAAAATCTTGATTGAACGTTTGCTTACTCGGGAAGCTAGGTGTGCATTCCCAGGAAAACTTAATAGGATCAGGACGTTGTAGACAAACCGGCCGTAGGTGGCAGTGTGGATACCTGCTCTATTTGCAACGACGTAGGTATTAAAGGTCTGGATCAGGTGTTTCAACCTGAATGAACGAAATGTCGGTATTACAATCCGACTCGAGCCAAAAATTATATTAGTTATATGATAACGCATTAGTGGTAGGGTATCCCATGTTATGATCTGTTTTCATATGGGAGTCTCTGGTTCAAGAAATTCTGAAAAACCCTGGTCTAGTTAAGATTAGGATCTTACACTTTCTGCTAAATGCTGCGTCTTCTGTATCAGACCAATCTGCTTCTTCTTAGGGATGGAGAAAGCAAAACAGGAGGCGTTTGACAATGCAAGACTTCAGGTCATTAAGGATGGCTACGAAAGAGCCTTCGAGTGTATTAACAGAGGCCTGTCGGAGGACGAGAGAGGCCGGAAAGAACGGGCGCTGGATATGTACCGGCAGGGCCGGCAGCATCTGCTCCGGGCCATTAGCGTGCCCTCCCAGGGAGAGGAATGCGTGGGTCCTGCTTGGGACTCGGCCCGGCAGATGCAGCGCAAGATGCAGGAGACCTTGAATAACATCACCACACGCCTAGCGGTGCTGGAGATCAGCGCGGACTCGGGGACGGTCGCAGGCGTCGGGGCGCTTAGCGAAGGGGCTACGCAGCAGTTGTACCCGCGGCTGCCCTCGAAGGAGAAACCGGGAAGACCTCCCTCACCCAATGTCCGCTTCTCCAGTGACCAGCCAGCTGGGGCGGTGGGCGGGGTAACTTTAGGAGGTCACGGGCTCCCGGGGGAGCGGCCCCCAGCCTATTCCCCCCAGGCGGCGGATGGACACCTCTCCATTTCCTACGGCACTGACTCCGGCGAGTTCTCCCTGGTTGGAGACGAGTTCTACACGCAGGCTTCCAGGATGGCATCTGCACCTCAGAGCCTAGGCGAAGATGGAGAGTTGCTCTTATTTCTGCCTCGGGGGGTGCAGATTTTTTTTGTTTCCCCTGACGGTCAGGTCAGCGCACCTTCGTACCCAGGCTACCTGCGGATCGTCAAGTTCAGTGAGGAGCGCTCGGAGAGGAGCCCGAACCGGCCTCCTGCCTTCCTGCAGGTAAGAGGTCAGGATGCTGTGTGCTGCATGGCCGCTGTCAAACGAGCCACCGGCGTCTCTCAGTCAGCACATGTAACTTTCAGTCCAGACCTGCACCATGTGCGGCGTTTCCATGTTAATGATCACTTGTTATGCACCTACGTATTTTTTGTATTTTCAAAAGCAATCCTATTCCGCTTTTGAAATCTGGGCAATGATATTTTCCAATAAAATACCCCCCTCCCCCCGAAGTTCTGAAATACCACGGTATCCCTCCCGTATTACTGTAAAACCACCAAAGCCTGTTTGAGATCACCATTAAGTTTCACTGAAGCACTTTTATTCTGTCATAGGAAAATTTAGCAAGCTTTGAAATTTTACCTTTCAGGATTATACTCATTTTTAACATGTACTACATAAAGTTTAGGGCCACTCCTTTTGCAAGAGCTGTGCACCGCTATCCCAGCTAATCGAAATCATTTCACAGGCAGTGTGGCACATTTTGTGAGAATTTTAACAAAGATGAGTGAGGAGGAGGAAAGTGAACAACATCTGGCCTCTGAAAGACATTCGCCTTCTGTGCTGTGGAAATATTCTGCATTCCATACAGACGATAGTGAACAAAAGCAAGTGATTCGTCAGCACTTTGTGGTTTTCGGCACAGATCAGGCCCACAGCACTCATTAGATAGACTCTGTTGATAGATAGTAAGTTCCATTTTAGCTAATACCAGGCTGATGCACATTTTTTACTTACAAGTGATGATCCACTTGTCAGTCCTACATATAATGCAGCTGTAACTGTTAAACACGTTTTATTGTATTGTTCCCCTTAGGAGTTACCATTTTACTGACTCATTAAAAGAGGCTTTTTAGTAAAGTCAGTCCAGAGGCTTTTTTGGATCTTTTATCAAAAGCTAATCCTAGGAATCTTATATAGATTAACTGTTTGTAGCACGTTAGTACGTTAGTTATTGATGATGTCTTTAGCTTTTTGATTCGTCACTCTGCTGTTTCAATACCCATTTACTCTAACGATAAATATAGCCCTAGTTGTTGAGTAAATTGTAAACTTTTTTTGTGTAAATATTGCGACATTTATCACAATTTTTTTTTTTTTAATTTTTCCAGTATTGTGCAGCCCTTGTTGTGATTAAATGTTTGTTACTTGAACTTTCGTGTCGTTCAAGGTCTTCCTCAGTCAAGCTGCCTGATGCTAGTGATATCATCCTGGGAAAGTCAGAATATTTAGCCCGTTATGTGTTTTGGAATCAGTCAGTGACATTTTAAGGTATTATAGGATGTCCTAACATCTATCTTTAGAACTGACTCTTTGGGTAAGGTAGACCTATTTAGGGTAACTATCAGTTGGTTTTATATGTTCTTGTCATAAATTCAGATCTCAGAAGTAGTAGCAGAAATAGACTAAAAGCCTTGGCCTTGTTCTTGTACAAAAACTTAACTGGGCGGTGATTTATTATTATTATTTTTGAATGCTGCTGCAAAACATTGACAGATGACAGCCAGCAGTTATGCTACCATGGCCTCTTACCACACATGTGTGACATCACCCCAGTAGATAAGGACACCTCTTTCAGTCGAACGTGTGCAGCAGGTGACACGGCCAGTACAAGCACAATCCATGATGACTCTGCTGTGCTGTGGCTTGTCGGATTGGCTCCTGCCACACTTGCCGCTAAAAATAACTAACAAATGGTGATGCGTTTCCTTTATTCTGGCTGCGTGACGTTGCTCTCAGAGCTGAAGTTGTTCTGTATCCCAGTAACTTTTGCCCCATCTCCTGATAGTCTCCTGACCTGGAGCCAAGCCAGGGGGAGGAATATAGGGGAAAGGGATAGATGGAAGTTCTGTCTTCATGAAAAGATATTTGGGGAAAACACATAATGTGAAAAATATGTGGGTGATCCAGCCATGAAGCGTTCTGTAGCTGACGAGCATTTTTTTGCCGTTCCACAGGTGTGTGACTGGCTGTACCCGCTGATGTCCAGAGACTCTCCTGTTCTTCTGTGTAACACTGGGGTCTTCATGTTCCCAGACATGATGGCCCCAGTGCCGGGTTCCTATGTGGGTGTGGTTCTATCCTCCGAGCTGCCTTTGTCAAGCAGGGAGCTGTTTCAGGACCTCCTCTCACAGCTTACTGACCTGAAGATCCAAGTGAGTTCCACCTGGTCTCCCTGTTGCACCACCTCATCACCTGATACAACCACAGATGCATGACTGGAGCATCAACCGATGTAAACCCCTCTCAGTCACCATTACTCATGTGCTGCTGTCCGCTATGATGAATTTATGGCCTGCCCCTACACTCACTGCGTGAATTAATTAGTTGGAACTTATTTGTACTGCCACAGTACTCAGTTTGCGGAAAGGAAGCATGATTTGAATCACTAGTGACCACTTGTGTGTGTGTGTCTTTTCAGATTTCAGGTGTATTTGAGAGATTAAGAGATGTTATTAAGGTACTAACCAGTATGGCACCATTGAATGTCAAGCACATTTTTTTAATAGTTGAGCCAAAGATTTTGACCTTTTCTAGAATGTTTCGTGAGTTTTAATCCAGTTCTGTTCCTTGTGCAATGTCCTCTTACAACACTTAGTTCTACTTGATGGAAAATGCTGAGGACTATGGCAGAGTGGGAGGGGTTGTGAGTTAGATTTAAGCGGTGTACTTTTTGGATTCACATGTTCCAAAGAAATAATGAGATTATAAGACTGAACAGTTCTGTTAATCATTGTTACAGGCAAGGATCAGATCAGAAAAACGATTACATACCTTCAGTATAATATAATTCTTGAACAGCCTCTAAACCAATGGCATTTCAAATATGATCTGCCCAGTTGTTATAGTTTAATTTCCAGGATCAGGAAAATGAATTGAAATGGAAATAGGCTGTTTGCATTTGCCTGTTTGGGGAGTTCCCCAAGCAGGCAGCTTGATGATTCACATGGTGCATAGAGCACTTGCCTTTGCCTCCTACCGCATGCCCCTGCACGACCTCGTAGGTGACCCTTCCCAGAAGCCCCGCAGGCACTGACAGTCCAAAAGCTTGTAGCATTTCCTGCTGCTCTTTCATAGATGTGGCAGAACTCCCAGCTTCAGCATGTCTAGGGAATGAGACATAGTAGTAGGCATGGAGAGATAATCAGATATAATGCTCTTACTGGAACACTGCAGAGCTACTTGTTTCAGCTGTGGACTATGGACCTAAGGTTTATCTGGTTGTGTAATGAAACAGTCCAAGGGTTACAGTACCATTACCTCCATTGGAATCTCAGACTTGCAGGCTTCTGATTGTGTGGTGTTTTTTTCACCCTATCAGACAAACATTACAAAGGTCAGGTCCACATCCCAAACCAGGACATCTGAGAAAGAGGTCTCTATGGCAGCTGACAAAGAGCAACTGACCGGCTTTGTTTGTCCCTCGTGATGTGCACCAAAGGATACATTTGTGGGGAATGCCGTATTGTTATGAGGACCACAAACGGGACATTGTGGAGTGTGTTTGGAGCAGCAGTGAGAAGCTCATTGTAGCTTTGTTCACAGGACAGGATCCAGAGATGGATGCAGGAGAGGATACGAAGTTTTGACTCATCAAATACTTAAATACATAATTCTCTGTACTGCTATGTGTTTTCTGATCATATATATCATATAGTTATTGATAGTTCCATCTAAAGACAACAGGCTTGCCGCCCTCCTTTTTAGACCATTGGGATGAAGTCAATGGCTGCTTCATTGCTGAAGCAGGTCATCTCTTTGTGGAAGTATCCACTAAAACGTCCCCAGGAGTCACTGACTGACCAATTAGTTGATTGACCATTGCTCGCCTTGAGTCACCAAGTTGCCGCACTCATTCTGCCCACATAAAACCACAGGTTTCAACCCAATAATGCCATTGAAACTGCTTTCGATGGCTTCGAGACACATCCTACACATGAATTATGTTGACTTTCAGTGTTGCGATCTCCAGTAGTCTTCGTGTTGACATGGTGTTCTGCTTGTAAATCTGATAGATAGGGAATTGCCATGGGTGCTGAGAAATGTGTATTGTGCATCAAAGGCCCCAGGTGAGCCAGGAGATACCATGAACCTCAGCCAAAAGGTCCCCTTCGCCCCCCCAATCCCAGTAGAGGGGCCTGCGGAGGAGGACAAGTCAGTTCCAGAATGGAGCGAGAAGGTGGCCCATGGAATCCTCACCGGTAAGTCTGAGGGAGAGGATGCACTATCCAGTAGCCAAGCCAAATGATCTCAAGACAAACAACAGTAATTTTAGCCTTGATTAGGAAAGGAACTTACTCTTAGGGCTTACTTTGAATCTATGCTTACATGTTTGCTTTTTTATTTTGTAGTTTTTGGATATATATGATTTGTTTAGTCATATTGTACTACATTCTTTCCTTGATGTTTCCCTTTGATATTTCATTGGTGCAGGTGCTTCATGGCTGAGCTGGGGATTGGTCAAAGGTGCAGAATACACCGGCAAAGCAATCCACAAGGGGGCGTCCAAACTGAGGGAACACATAACACCAGAGGACAAACCTGCGGCAGTCAGCCCGACAGTCTCCAAAGGGCTGCATGTTGCGAAGCAGGCCACTGGGGGCGCTGTCAAAGTCAGTCAGTTTCTAGGTGAGAGAGGAGGTGATTTCCTGTACCAGATTGATTCTTGTCTCAAGTAAAAACATGACTATATACTTTTTATTAAATGATAAAGGGTTGTTTTCCTAATGAAAGAATACATGTGGAGATAGAATATGGGCAAGAAATACATACTCAGTCATAAGGTTTAACGGATTCTTAGTATTAGTTGATTTCTTATCATTAGTACTGAGGCTTGGCAGCCATCTTTGAAATGAGGAGGAATGCCAGTGTAGATTCCAGTGTAGAGCAGCATTCTTCCACTTCTGCCCTGACTCTGAGGCACTGTTGCTGCAGTGGACGGTGTTTGCACGGTGGCCGGCTGCGTGGGCCGGGAGCTGGCGCCGCATGTGAAGAAGCACGGTCTCAAGCTGATCCCAGAGTCGATGAAGAAGGACAAGGACGGGAAGTCCACTGTCGACGGGGCCTTGGTGGTGGCCGCCAGCGGTGTACAGGGTGAGAAGAAATAATAATAAAGAACGTGATTAGAGGGGTTAGGGTTCAAGCCCAGAAAGTACAAATCCAGACCAATATTTTGTTTGTCACACAGTTGAGGGTAAAGAGTCACAGAGTACTCAGTTGCTTGGTTGAAGGAAACTTTTGGTCTAGATTTTTACTTTTTGCACCTGAATTATCTACCTCTGAGCATGATTAACAGCTTTAATTAGATTTATTTTCGTGTTCTGTTCTCCAGGCCGTTTGGTAATCCTACATTAAGCTGAAATTTTGGATAGATGTTGGGCTAATGTTGGTGTTCTTGATGGTTCTTTTCTCTCTCATCACCTGCAGGTTTCCTGGTCTTTCCTTGAAGACCTGAAACACTAAGCTTATAGCCACTGCAATAATTTAACTTGTGTTTTCAAGTTATAAGGGGCTCTGTAATATGGAGAGTAGCCACCTTGTTCAGTCTGAGGGTTTGTGCTTCACCGCAGACCTCCCCTGACCTAAGATCCTTGCAGGTTTCGCCACCATGTGGAATGGTTTAGAAGAGGCTGCCAAAAACATCGGCAAGAGTGTAGCGTCTGAGACCGTCACCACTGTGAAGTACAAGTAAGCCCTCCGCTCGTGTTCCGTCCCCTGTGAGTCCCGTGTGCTGCTGTACAGACCATCCTCTCACTTTGCTCCCATGCTTTCTTGGACTGAGTTTTGCAGAATTTCAATGTCTTGATTTGACTGGAATTGCGGAATTTTGCAGGGGGGGGGGGAAACCAAGCACTTACCTCTCATGTTCCTTTCCCTCCCCTTATTTTGCAGATATAGAGGTCTTCAAAAGATCTTAGACTCTCCCAGCGACGCTAAGATAAAACCAAATTAGGACCCGTTCGTAGAAAAGACGGCATACCGGTTTCTCACTAGTGCATTTCGGTGATGGGAGATTCTGTGACCAGCAGAACAGCTGAGAAATGGGACCAGCTGTGCTGACACATCGGGCTTTGCAGACTCTGAATGCTAATCATGTTAAAACCCTGAGTCTAACAGGATCTAAAGGCTGCATAACTTTCCCTGTCTGCACCTGCAGGTGTTTTCACCAGTAATTCTCTGTGATCATTAAAGAGTCTAACATTTTTTATTTGGTCATTATTGAAATAATCAATGATCTATATGCAATGACCAGAATACACAGAAATAAACGCAGGCAGTTAATACCTTTAAATTTGTTAGGTTTAAAGTCACTAAATCTAATAAAATTCACTTATTAACATCGGTGTTATCCTTGGCTTTTTAATGAGGCTGATAACACTGATCAGTTTTGCTTAAAACTCCATAATAATGGACTCTTTTGCATTTAAATTTCAGAAGTTAATCTTTGTAAACACTACCCTAATCTGCTGGATGCTTGGCTTGGGCTCCTCGTGACTGCATGCTGCCTCTGTGTCTCTCTTTGTGCCATGATGCACTTCCCTGTACTTGTCCTTTGGCCCTCTCCTCCTCACCCCCTCTTGCTCGTTTGTGGTCAAGGTATGGGCCGGAGGCGGGGCATGCTACGGACAACGCGGTCAACTCTGCCATTAACGTGGGCGTCACGGCCTTCAACGTTGACAACCTGGGCATCAAGGCCATGGTGAAAAAAACGGGCAAGCAGACAGCCCAGGCCATCCTGGAGGAATACAAAGTCCAGGAGAAACCCGACCCAGACTTGGAGAAGAAGGAATGAATAGCCTAAATTATTTTTCTGACTTAATATACTTACCCTTTCTTAGAGCCTTAATATATACCTATATTCTTAAAAAGATTTGAAAGCGTTATATTTTATTAATATCAGATTCATTACCTGAGTTTGTGTCTTAGAATTTTATATATCTGCTAAGCACTTTAATACTCGGTTTCCTATATGAAGAATTTGGTTGAAGTTTGAATAAATTGTAGGCCTTAGATTTACAGATGCTTCATTTTTGACTCTACCTTTGAGGTGGTGGGACTGCTTCAAGGACAAAGCCTCGGAAGACTGTATGTTTCTGCCCATTTGTCTCTGGTTTGACAGCTAGGACAGCTACTATGCAGAATTGTGCATTCGTTGACAACAAATGTGTGCATAACTGCATTTGTTTTTGTGGCGTTTAGTTTGTTCCTGCATTTATAAGCTCAAACAACATCTGTCAGTACTGGTGTTTAAATGAACAATGGATGAAAAGATGCATCAAAATAGTATTAAAGGTGTTTTTAAGATTCTTTGTAGGAGGAGACTTGGGGGGGGCACATAACCCTAACCCGCGGGTCCCGCTTTTATGAAATTATTTGGCCCGCCCCGCAAATAAAGTGACAATTTCTTTACCCGCCCCAACCCGACCCACGGGTTACCCGCGGGGTCCGCGGGTTACGAGACGACCCGCGCATCACTACTGTACAGAACTGAGGTGTTGTTCATAACTGTTTGTGTCAAGCGTTTGCTTTTGTGTTGCATTCATATGACAATGTGTAGAAATGTTTGTGTGTGTATCTCATTCTAATTTGCCTACAGAATTATATGTGCTATTCTTGCTAGACAGACCTTAGCACAAAGAATAATTTCCTGTGGGAAAGACAAATGTGCAATGAAGCTACCAGGGATTTAGACTTTTCTGGAAGTGTTTTTGAGCAGGTGTATTGCAATAGTTATTTTATTTTACAATTTTTTTGTGAATCTTGATGTGTGAGTTGAAATGTCAGTAGTACATATGTGAATATGAATCCCAGTTTCAGCCTGGTTGTTTAAGTTCTCCACAGGGACTGCTCTGAGATACTAACCAATTTAAGGTATAAAAAAATTCCATTTTCCAAGCAAAGGTATAAAGGTGTAATGTTCTGTGATAGAATTTAACAATCTGTTTACATAGCTGCCTCAAAGACTTAATGAGAAGGACCAGGAAAATGGTATGTTTAATGAACCAATGTCCACTATTCAATACTAAACTTGCGACTCTGCCTATTTTTGTTAGAACACCCCATGCATAGGTAAAGGGATGTATTAAAGATTGTAAAACTGTAAAATGGTTATTGACTCCTCATTCCTGTTCTCTATATGTCAAATAATGATAATAGGACTTTAGTGTAGTGTCATGATGCATTGCATTGACAGAAAGACAGAACTTGGATTTTTAACTGTCCTGTTCTAGGAATTGTTCTTTTTGAAATTTGTGGGTGGAAAGTGTTGACTTTCTTTAAGTGGACAGTTATGAATTTCTGATGGATTTTATTCTATTTCACCAGCAAAGTAACTTTACCTAACTAGACAAGCTGAGTAACCTTTGCAAGCTGACTTGGAAAGTGTCCAAATAAGCATGATCGACTGTTCAATTTCTCGCCACAGGATGGCCACAAAATCCAGGAAAAAGCAACACCTGGGACCAACAGGCTGAAGGACAGTTGCAGACTAATGTGATGCTCACCAACGATTCGTTCGCTGGGAACGAGTCCTTACAGAAACGATACACTCTCGTTCACTTCAAAGATTTTTACCCATTATTCCGCTTGTCCACAGAAACATGACATGAATGCTGCTTCCCTCCTCCACTATGGCCAATGCGAGCCAGTGAGACATGTAAGGGCGTTCCAAGAGCGAGTATATGATTGGCTGGATACGAAATCTCGGATTCTACCTATATCCTCCTGAGAACCAAGGGAAAAAGTGTCTTTCAATTGCAGGTTATTTGTTTTTGGAGGAAATAAGACATCTTACAATTTAGATTTTTTTTAAATTTATTTTTATTTTTAATTTCACAGCATGTCCTCTTTAGTGCACAACAGGAATAAATACATTTCCTAACATCAAAGATAAATGCAAAAATAAAATGTCCACTACAATGGACATAAATGAATAGGTGGGGTCTCAGGAGGTTACACCTACAGTAAACGAACAAGAGTGCAGTATTTACCCCCGCAGAACCCACTCACTGACAAACACAGTCCCTCCTTCGGCTCTCTCATTTTCATTCTGAACGAGTTGGTGAATGGGTGGGTGAACATAACACTCAGATGTCCCTGTTGATTATGACTGAACGAGAGAGCCGTAACCAGGTGGTGACTGAAATACACCATCTACTGGTGTAGTATATAGCCTACATGTGCGGTGATTTCCCGGATGCTGCAAATGGATCTTAGAGATGCAACATTTCCACGACAAAAAAAAAAAACGATTTAAACTAATTTTCCTTAGTTTGAACTTCTTAGCTGACTATGTGATGAGCTGTTAGGTTTGCGTTTCTGACAAACATGAGTAGCTAAAGTACAGTGTTGCCAAGACTTAGACTATAATACTGTATAGTAACAAATATTTTTCTCACATGACTGTGGTATTTAGCTTACTCCTTACCACTGTTTAGCCTAAATAATGGGCTATTTAGATATATCGGAGCACAAGTGTTTCAGATCTATTTTATGCAAACAAGAAGCGCCACTCAACGAGCTAGCTGGTAAACGAATTTTAGGTGAACTCGATTAAATGAACTGCATCTAAAAGAAGTGAATTTGTCCAGAGCATAAACTACGCCACTTGAAGCTGAAATGGGAAGACGATTTTTTGATGGGTTTTTAATCCTCTGATGGTTTAATTTGGGTTTGTGAAATAGGAAGGAAAGCACAGAATACAAATTAGACCCAGAACATAATCCGTTGAGAAAACGTTTATTCTAGCAATATTTTAGTCGTTTTCATCGCAGTGTATGTAGTTGTCTGTTCTGCGTTTCATTTGTATCCCCCATAGAGGGTTTTGAATGGTTGAGACGGTGTTTAATTGCGGTCTGTGATCACTTTAGATAAAAGTAACTTAATTGAAAAGCACCTGAGTTGAATGACGCGCCACTTTTTGCAAGTGTGCGGCGCATTTCCACGCGGACGCGAAATGACGGCCTGTCACGAGCCGCAGAAGTATCCCGCGAGCCGGGTAAGCGGGGTGTTTCTCACGTGTTTTCTCACGCTCGGCAATTAAACACGGGTATTGCCTAATAAGCACCGTGCAACTGCGTATAAAGTTAATGTTTGTTCGATTGCTGTTTTATACTCCTCTTTAGATTTGTGGCTGTTTCGTGTTCGATATGTGAAATGTGGTTTTGTTCAGCTAACGTTACAGTAGTCATTGGCTTATCGTCACAATATATCCCCAAATATATTGAACGCGATTATGTTGCCATCAGCTGAGAATATTTCGGTCTTTAAACGGTATTTTTTGAGATGTATAGTAGCTGCTCTCGGCAAAATTTGTAAGAAATTCTTACCGTTGGTATTAATATGTGTTGGACCCAGTGGCGTAGGCATAAATTGTATTTTGGGCGGGCCATTGAAAAAGTGAGCGGGCCTATATTTTTTCCTAGAAAAAATATTACTTAATTAAACCTTAGAGACTCGGCAGATGAAGGCAGTGGCGTGTCTTCTTCCTCAACTCTTTTTTTTTTTTTTTTTTTAAAATAAAACATTAAAGAAGCTTGTTTAGCCATTATTGTGGCGATGTTAATACACTGAATGCCGCTAGAACCCGCCGCTCAGAGAGTCTTCCTGTCCCCCTAGCAACCATAACAACCAATTAGGCCTAAAGAAAATATATTCATATAAACCTGATTTTATTCGGCACTGAATAAATAAATCAGGTTTATATGAATATATATTTTTTAATACATTTGAATAAAAAAAATAAACTAAAAATGTATTTTGATCAAACTTGCCTGGGTGGGCCAGGGAGTAATGTGGGCGGGCCAGTGCCGCCTGGCCCATTACTGGCTACGCGCCTGGTTGGACCTACAGTATTATGGGCAAAACTCCAGGACTAATTTTTAATCCCAGTCCAGCTCTGCTTGTGCACCGAATTATTTTGAGATGCAGGGGCAGTTCTGGGAAGTGCCCCGTGCCGACATGCGTGGCCCTCCAAAATAAAACTTGGGTTTTTAATATTGTTGCTGTTATTTACATTTATGTATGTGGGCTAAAATTTTGTGTGCTGGGAACAGGCCAAACACAAACGTAATCACCTTTACTTGACGGACCCTTAACGCGGGTGCACCGGGTTGTCAAGTCGCTTTATTTAGTGGAAAAACGAAATTGACAGATAAAGTCAGTCTGAAAAAGAAGGCAGTGCGTTGCATACTTGTAAAATGTGACTGCAAAGCATTGCATAAATAACATTGTTTTCAAAATTGTCTTTTGCTTCTTAATGCTGGCAATCTAGTGTAAATAATCCTTGCAGGACATTAAGGTCAACTGTATTGCCCCCCGAAAAGAACTGTCCCCAGTCTGCCCCCCTAGTTGTAATGGCCTATAACCTCCTCTTTTGATATGGGTGTGACCTCAAACCTTACCCGAGTGTTCTTGATTTACTAACAGACATATACTAGCAACAGTAGACTGTAGCTTTACGTGAACTTGATGCTGCTCAAATGTAGTCTTTGTTGGCTCACTTACATTATGAATTAATAATCAGTTTAATAACCAATTTCCTTTGTTTTTTGTCATTTGTTTTTCCTGTTTTTATTTGTAGGAGGGTATCAATGTTCTGCTTGTTGGTGACTCAGACAATGTTACTGAGACATCTCACCTCCTTTGGGAGACCTTACCAAGCTTTGGAGAGGTTGGGCTCATGCAGAGTGTTTCCCTGAGCGATGCCCCTTTCGTGGACCTTGCGGCTTTCCAGCTGTACATATTTCACCTCCCTTCTTCCAATGCTTTGGCTGAGCTTGGAGCCCTGCTCAGCATTCGGTGAGAGGGTTTCTGAGACTTGCAGATACTGGTTTGGATTCCTGTAGCTGTGGGTCATAGCTAAGAGATCGTTTTATAAAATGCTGAAAAGTTGATTACAAGTTAGTTGTTCCACTAGAGGTGAACTTCTGATTTTGCTGAATACCTCAGTAGAGCTGCTGCAGCCTTTCTCATGGTCACTTGGTTTCACAGCAGTTCAAAGGCCGTGGGTGACCAAGGTTTAGATTTGGACTCTGGCTTTACAAGACAGATATCAAAATGCAAATGCTGAGCGAGGTGCTCTGTCCTTATTCTTAAGCCCTTTTCATAATTGATTATCCACAGGGAGAAACAGAGATCTGACAAAACTGTTTGCATCCTCATCATCCCAGAGCTTGGATCAGGTATGCGAAAACAGTTGCGTTAGGTTTCACGCATAGGACGACTGTCTGAATCCCAGTGTCTGTCATTCTTGAGACATCCAAGTCGGGGCTGCTGATTTTGTCCTGACCCAGCCAGTAACCGTGGAGAAGATGGAGAGGATCCTACGAGGCTGTCGGCTTGTCACCGAGCGGGGTCAGAAACTTTAACACAGTTAACCAGGGAATTATTTTCCTGAATACATTTATGAGGTAGAGCGTGGATTTGTATCTGCAGCCAGAAGCCGCCCCATCTCTTCACAGGTCAGAGTGACAGTAGGTGCTCCATGATTGGGATGTCGGAGCCGAGCAGACAGGAATGCCCGGGACCGCAGCGAGGGGAAGGTGCTTCTGAGCATGAAAGGTCTCTATCTGTGGCCTGTGGAGATGATTGCTTAATTATTAATTCATGGTGTAATGGTTCTGAAAGACCGAAATTACGCTACACACATTCACGATCCAGAAGCACGGCCCCCCGCCCCCCCCCCCCCCCCCCCCCCCCCCCCCCCCCCCCCCCC
>JAODJU010000036.1:14461602-14474673 GCA_026776725.1 Gnathonemus echidnorhynchus
AATATATAATACATACTATACAACACACTGCTGCAACAGTAGGCTATAAGATTGAAAGTAGAGTGTGTGTGTGTGTGGTTGGTAGGAGGTTGAGCATCCTAAAAAAATATGTAATATCTAACCACGATGAAAAATGCTTAAATGTAGTATTTTTGGGACACAGTAATCCTTCATTCCTTCTGAGAACACTAGAAATATCGGATTTTTGTGGTTATAAGGAAGCAGGCCTGCACGTTCTCCTTTATTTATTAATTATTCACGTGTCTATCCATTACGTATAGAAACAGCTCACGAGCCCAAGCACCCATCTGACTGCAGAGCGCATCTCTCTAAGATGATAATTGGCGCGCGAGATGGACATTACCGTGCTTCCTATTAGACTGACCATCCAACCTAACTAATTAACATTCCATGCTTTCTAATCTTAAATTTCAATCTTCATTCGTGCTACATTGCCAATTATTCTGCTAAAGTTACATAAACTCCAGGTTCTGGGCTGTTTGTTACCTTATTTTCAACTTGCGGTCTCTGAACTCTCAATTTCCCAGCTCAGTAAAGTGCTGTTCTATATATCAAATAAAGTATTAGAACTCAAACTGCCAAATGTTAATTGCTTAGATATTTATCGCACTTTATTAGTAGTGACATGAAACACTCATTATAGCAGAGAAGACGCAGGAGGGATTCATGGATGAAATACACCTGGAATGTACAGTTTTTTTCTTGTTAAGCGCTCAAAAAAATAAGGACATTGGAAAGGTTTTAGGCCAGTTTAAATTACGGTAATTGCCTTAAGGTTAATTTTAATATAATGTAAGATTGGGATACTCGATTCTGAAAATAAATTACATCCCTGCGATCAGACAGCTTTTCTTCTTTCTTCTAACCGAACGTGAAACATCAGCCAAACACATGGTGGTGCTAATAGATGCTTTGTAGTCACCCCAACTACTTTTCCGCACTGCATAATAGCGATCTTTAGAAATAATAATTCATACTTGAGTCAAAACCGTTAAGCCACGTGTACCAACATATAGTCAGTGTTACCATGTTTGTCCTCGGAGTTCCCAGGTTTACACCGCAGTATTGCCGCATAGACAGAACGCTACTCCCAAAGGGTGGGAAAGTAGGCTGGCAGTTGCCTTTTTCTGGGAGCTGCATTTCAGATATAACCGCCCAGTGCAATTAGTGCGTGAATTTTTTTTTGTTACAATGGGGAAATACGAAAAAAAACCATTTGAAGTTTTATTGCTGTTTTTCAAATGTTCTGCTGGGGCACTATAATGAGGACTGGCGGACCGCATGGTGCTCGAGATGAACCTGTACGCTTCCCCGTCAACCTGGTTTTATTATTCAATGCGACCTCAAGTTTATTTGTGTATGCATGCACTGTATAACAAGCAGCTTTTAATCTCCACGATGTGCGCCTTCTTTTGTCTGTCTGTGTGGATTTGACAGCTGTCTTTCTCCGTCCATCCTGTCACCCTTACGTGATATTGGGTGCCTGTCGGGCAAGACGAGGGGCGTGGGAGCATAGCTGCATTTAAATGAGGGAAGGGCCAATGCAAATGACTGCAATGGCATGACAGAGGAAGAAACCGACTTGAGCCCAGCCCCAGACGTCCCCCGTCCCTCCCGCAGACGGAGAGCCAGGCACAGGGCGACAAAGAGAGGCGGCTGTCTGCGTCCCAGCTCCCCTCGCACGACATTCCCACTAAAGCAGGTTTTAAGTAGCCGATTAAGGCTGCTGTCCTGTAATAATTCATCATCTGAGCTGGATCGATCGGTATTTGCTCTTCGAATTAAGGTAAACGATCATAACCCTTAATTTTTGTGGAATGAAGTGTATACTGATGTGTATTTTCTTTCTGGGGAATATATTTTTCATTTATTTGTTTCCGTCTCTTAGTCGGCTGAGATGCTTGATGATAGGATTGTATCAGTAGTGGATGAAGGCTACACCCCTCGCTATCCCAACACCCTACCTGTCAATATAAGTTATCGAGATTCCAGAATTATTTTAACTATAATAATAATAATTATTATTATAAACATGATTAAATCTAATAGCACATATCGTTCAGTTGCACTTTATAGATAGGGCATTAATAACACATCTTTCCATAATTTTAATCGAACACACATCCATAAATGTATATTATAGGCTAATAATTATAAGTATTGTTCATGCTTTAAATGTCACAGCACATGTTTCGAACACATGGCTTGCTTTCAGGATACAAAAGCTTGACATTGTACGTTATGAATTTAAATAAATTCTATATGCAATATATAGCATATTCATGCAATTGCTTTTTAGGATGACAGCATATAGCTTTGATTTTTCCAGGACCATATCGAGAGATCAGTGTAAAGTAAGTTTGCCTGCATAGCTTCTCTTCTTCTTGGCCATGGCGGATGAATGCAGATTGTCTCCGGATATTGAATGGTGTGGAGAATTGGACCCACAGATGCTCTTATAATAATGCGAAAAATGAACAAATGGTTTGCGTTTGCTCGTCTTTAGTTTCTCATACCGGCGTGTGGGTGAAAGATGGAGCTGGAGCATTTTGATGAGCGGGACAAAGCGCAGAGATACAACCGTAGAGGCTCCCGGGCCAACGGGCTGCCAAGCCCCACTCACAGCGCCCACTGCAGCCTGTACCGGACCCGCACACTGCAGGCACTCAGCTCCGAAAAGAAGGCGAAGAAAGTGCGCTTCTACCGCAACGGAGATCGCTACTTCAAGGGGATCGTGTACGCCATCTCGCAGGAGCGGTTCCGCTCTTTCGAGGCTCTGCTGGCTGACCTCACTCGGTCCCTGTCCGACAATGTCAACTTGCCGCAGGGGGTCCGCACTATCTACAGCATCGATGGGAGCAGAAAGATGTCCAGCATGGACCAGCTGGTGGAAGGTAAACTGTGAAAATGATCGTAAAATACCTGAGACATCAGACGCATTTTGCAAGGTTTACGTCAAGAAATCATGAAAATTACGAGCTGTGATCTTATTGAATTTTTTCTGAACTGAAAATACGTCCGTGTAGCTATACGCTGTCACTATTACAAATTCTCTAATTATACAATATTCAAAGCTTAAAATAGCTGAGATTATGAATCTTAACTGGGGATGCATGGTGTATCAGCGGATAGCAGTACTGTCTCACCACCCCCCCCCCCTCGGGTTTTGGTTTTGAATCCTGCTTTTGTCTTGAGTTTTCATCCTCTGCCACTGTTTTCTCTGGGTTCAAAGACATACAGTTAGGTTAATTAGTGTCTCTTTATTGTCCCTAGCATATGAATGTGCGAGTGTATGCGCCCTGTAATGCACTGGCTTCCTGCTCAGGCTGCACCCCAGCCTAGTGCCCTAAGCTCCCTGAAAACGCTCTCTGCTAGATCAGGTAGTTTTCCTGGAATATTTACCCAACATGCGTCTGGCTGGATTAACAGTTGGGAGAAATTAAACGTGTACGTTTGTTATTGATTTATGTACCTATATTTATGGATATATATCTGTCGTCATTTGGCTGTGGAAAAATCCTCAACCATTAAAACAGTTAATTTTAATCTGATTTTGTGTGAAATGACTGTGGGACTGAACGGCAGCCTTCTGTGGTTTTGCTGTGGGTCCTCCAGTTTCTGGACACAGGTGGTTTGGTATGGCTGAATTGCCCGTTGTGTGTGGCTGTGTGCCCTTTGCCCGCCTGGCAGCCTTTGGGGATGCCCCCTGCCCCGGACCGTGTGTGTCCTGGGACAGGCTCCAGGTTCACCATAACCCAGCACTGAGTATGTGGAAAGATGGATGGATGGATGGATGGATGGATTATCCTGTACTTGCCTCCCACCCACACTTGCTATACTCTCATTTCTAAATGCCGGGACCTTTCACCGTCACATCACTCCTCAGATGGGTTCATGTCCCATTTGCAGAAAGGTGATGGGAGGCTTTAATTGGAACGATGTCCCCATGCCTGTGCTGTTCAGTCTGGCAAAGGCACAGTGAGTGTGGCACCAGCCCGTCTGTCAGAATGACGCTGCCAGCCTGCGACCCAGTCAACAGCCCTTTCATTGAAGAGCTCATCTCCTAAAGGGCTTAGATGTTCATTATATGCATTCAGTCAAATAAGTGATAGATTTTGCTCCTCTATTTTGGGAACATGGTGGCTCAGGGGTTTAGCTCCGTCACATTACACCTCCGGGTTGGGCATCCAAATCCCCCTTTGGCTCTGTGTGTTTGTGTGTGTGGATTAGGTTTATATTACTTTGTGGGGACCATTTTTCGGGTCCCCACAAAGATCTGTGAATGCAATTAAAAAAGTAAAAAGCCAAAAGTCTCGTATTTTGTTTGGTTACTTATGGTTATGGTTCGGGCTGGGTAGGGGTTAAGGTCGTCATGTCAGGATTAGAGTTTTCCCTAAAGAAATGAATGGAGAGTCCCCACAAAGATATAATTACAAGCCTGTGTCTGTGTGTGTGCGTGCGTGTGTGTGTGTGTGTGTGTTTGTGAGCGAGCGAGCGAGCAAGTGAATCCTGTCCTAGATATTTTTGTGCCCTTCCTGCGATAGGCTAACCATGACCCTCTATTGGATAAGCATGGTGGATGGATGGATGGATGGATGGATGAATTGTTTGCTTGATTTGATACATGGCCACCTGACCTAATGTGAAATGTCACTCTTCCGCACCCTAGTGTGACCTGACACCCTGTGCTGAACGCATATGTCCACAAACCAGAAGAAGTCAGTTAAATATTGGCCATTTCATTGTTATAAAGGAAAATAAAACTATACTTAGCAGCCTCCTGTGCAGTGTCTCTCTGAGATCTAGCAGCTACAGCATTCTTGTCTCATTAACTTTACTTCTTCTATGGTTAAATATAATCAGCGAAGAAATACATGTACTGTACCATGACAGATTTGCCATCTGTTTAACTATGATCTTGTCTGTTCTGAAAATACCTCTGCCTAGTAACCAATATTGCTATTATTGTCCCTGAAAATGTCACAGGAATTTAATAAAGGTAAGGCAATCAATGGATTTGCCACGTTCAAACAGTTTACATTGTGTATATGGGCTACCGCACAAACCTATCCCCGGTCAGCTATCCCCACATGTAAGCTATCATCAGCACAGATCCTTTTACGTTTCACGATGGAGTTTCTGAAGGAATCTGATGAATATGCTCACTGACTGTACACACAGTCACTGGTGTGAAACTTTGATGATAACAGATTCTTTGGATCAATGAGAGTTAGCATCCAGTCACTGATGTCAGCATCGAGGCATGACTGTGTGAAATACGATCCCCTTGTGTAGCAGGACTGACCCTGTAAATACGCCTTGTGGGCTCAGCTGTTGTGCTGTTTTGAAACGCTTGAGGACTGTAAAGTGAACCTGTCGTGTGATGCACAGTATGTCTGTTTCTCATTCTGACAGTCGCTGTCAGAGATTACAAGAGTTTAATTAAGCCTCACTTTTTCTGAAAAGGCTAATTTCAGAAGTTTCAGTTTTGGGTAAGGCTAATTATGCTACCTCCCGGACAACAGTAATGTGTTTCCAGAGATGCTGCATCATGAGATTGCCAAGAGCAAAGGTGGGCGGTGCTTTGGCTTAGACCCCTTTTAGCAATGTCTGCAGGCGGTTGCAGATCTGTTTCCCTTAGGACAGTGTTACCCAATCCTGTCCTCGGGTACCCACAGACTCCACATTTTTGCTCCCCACAGGGAGCTGGGAGGGAACAAAAACGTGGACTGTCTACAGGTCCCCAAGGACCAGGTTGGGTCATAAACAGGAAACAGAGGTGGAGATTTGGTGGAGGCATGACACAATCAGCCGATATTGGGTCCTTGAGGTCAGCTACTGTAGTTGTGTGTAGTAAAGAAATGACTTGCCCAAGTACAGGCTCCCCTAAAAATCCACAATTGGAAATCAGTTAATTTCCTGCTCACCTATGATGGGGAGATGTTGAGTTTATGGTGATTTCATGTTGATGTCAGTTGACATTTTCCAGACCCTGATGTCTGTAATTGTTACAGCACAATTTCTTCAGATGCATAGTCATGGGTCTCCTTGTATCTCTGCATCCTGTAGGTGAGAGTTACGTGTGTGGCTCTATTGAGCCCTACAAGAAGTTGGAGTACACCAAGAATGTCAACCCCAACTGGTCAGTCAACGTGAAGACTTCCGCCTCAGTCCGCACCCCCATCTCCCTGGCCAGCGCCAAGGCTGGATCCACAGAGATGCGGGAGAGCAAGGACTTCATCCGGCCCAAGCTGGTGACCATCATCCGTAGTGGGGTCAAACCACGCAAGGCAGTGCGCATTCTGCTCAACAAGAAGACCGCCCACTCCTTCGAGCAGGTCCTCAGTGACATCACTGATGCCATCAAGCTGGACTCTGGAGTCGTCAAGAGACTCTACACTGTGGATGGCAAGCAGGTAATTTCTTCAGCTGTCTCCTTTCTGTTTTCCCTAATTCTCTCTAATTTTTGCTTTTTCTTTAATTTCACGCTATGGATCCTCATTAAGAAAGATTGTCATAACTTACTGGCCAGGAATTTTGCTTGGCTTGTTTAAAATTCAATGCGAATATTATTGGTTTGTATAAATTTATGTTTCTGTAATATTAAAAGGGAATTCCTTACAAAAATGACATTAAGTTAATCTCACTGATCACTAGATGATGAGTTTAAAGAACTTCATTTCTTGCATGATGGGATCTTCCCTTTTCAGTAAGGAAGGAAATAGAATGGACAGCAAATCTATTATTAATCTGAGCAGTTTTATTTCTTTAACAGGGGCCCTGCCAGGCATTTCTGATTCGTTTATTGTGACAGAGCATCATAAAGTTCTTAACATTTTATTTCTCCATTAAAATACAGATGCTCCTCTGTTTACGAACTTTCAACTTACGAACTTTCAGACAGGACTGTAAGTCCAAATTGTGTTCATTGGGCTCCCGTTTCCTGGCCACAACATCAATTTTTTTTTCTGCGAGTAAATTCCGCCTAGTACGACTTCTGTCTGCTACTCCCGCCACGCAGCAGCATAGCGTGCGTACTCCCAGCATCCTAGTTCTTTGTTCTTGTGTATAACCTTAAAATGATGCTGAATAACGACTTACGAACATTTGAAGTTACGAACAGCCGTTCGGAACGTATCTCATTCGTAAGTAGAGGAGCGTCTGTATTTTTATTTAAAAAATGGACACTCCGATGTTTTTTTTTTGTCTTTTCACCGTGAATCATTGGTGCTTGGAAAAAACAGAGTGATGCTGATAGCGGTGAATAAAAGGAAACAAGCATTCTGGGAAGAAAACACGTATAATCTATTACTTATAAAATAAGCTATGCATTATGTTGGATCCTAATGCAGTAAATGTGATATATGCCATATTTTTGGATGTTATTGATTATTTGAGCAATTTGGCGTAGAGAAGCTTTTTCTTAGCCTGGTTACTCTCTGGCTTTAGGTTTCTGCCTGATGGTGAAGAGGATGTGTTAGGACAAAGCAATAAGCTTTAGCTTTGAAATCCACTTTAGAAGAAAATGGACATTGGTTTAATCAGCGTCATAAGTGTGCTATATAATCACTGGGGAACACCATTCTTAGAGTCTAGCTAACGCCTTTTTCTTACTTAAAAAAAAGATGGATTTGGATTTGCACTTGTGCCAAAAAAAGATCATCTGTTCTACACAAAGCCAGCTGTTGTTATCGTCTGCGGAGTATGTTTGCGGGCTGACTGTGGCCATGTTACGTGGTGTGTCAGAGCGTAACTGCATTGTGTAGCTGCACTGTAAGAGCAGTGACTCAGACGTTCTGTGACTGTAGCGAAAGACTGGGACTCTCACTGAGATTAAGGCTGTTAATAGTGAGCTTTTTCTCACATTCGGTACCATGGTTTTGCTTCCATATGAACTGCCTTTGAATCAGCATAGGATTCTTAAAAATATCAATGGATCTGTCCATCCATCTAACTGTGGTGCAGGGGTAAATGTGATCCTGGATTCTATCCCAGAAAGCACCAGGAAGAAGGCAGGGCAAACACCTTGGGTTGCTGATGCACAACATACGTATAATAATCATTTAAATGGTTTAAAACAATGAATAGATGGATGATATGAATAGTTATACACATCAAGGTTGTTCTCTCTGAGTTCCCGGTTCTTCATCTGGCTTCTGTTCTTCACAATCTGATCCCTGAGTCCCCTGGCTGGTGTTCTAGGGTCTGACCACTCCTGTGCATTAATTAGGATCATTCTTTGTTCTGCATGCACCTCCTCTCCCTGGATACACCTGGCTCCCCCTTGTGGCCCCTCCTAGCCAAAGGCAGGGATTGCTTATGGGCTTTTGATCACACCGCCGTCGCCCCCGCCTTGCCCTCCACCTGACAGAGTAACCACAGCTAATGAGATACATCCAGGCCTGTTTTTATTTTTTTCCCTTGCCTGGATCTGGGACACCCTGGCGAGCCTGGCTCAGTCTGACCCAGAAAAAACAGCCACTGCGATATGGGGAGTCGGCCCCCGCCCTGCCGTCCTGCAGCCTGCGCAGCCCCTGCCAGGCGGGACGGCAGTGTGAGCTCTGCCCGGTTACTCACCTCCATCTCACGACCTTGAAGCGACCCGTCCAGCGCCAGCTGTTTTCCCCCAGGTTCTTCTGAGCTTCAAGCAGCCACACGCTTGCTGGTTGATTCCCGTTTAGACGCTTGCATCTTCGCAGAACAAATCAGCGACACGATCCCTAAGTGTCTCAGCTGGGTTTCTGATACCTTGCAGGACGTCTGCTGTGAGATATGAATGACATGATGCTTTGTGAGACAGCCGTAAGCTAGGAGGGGGTTAAGCATTAACAGCTGGCAGATCAGCTCTTGCATTTGGAAGATTTGGGTTTCTAGAGCTAAGCTCAGTAATACTTTGTTAACCTAAAAATGACACTTATTGCCAGTAGATAAGAATTTGACTCAAGTCAAGACACGTCACAACTGACTTGCAGGATAGAGAAGTGATACATGTTAATCAGATTAATTGCACACTCTTCAGAATCTGGCTTTTGTTTCGATAAATACTGTTAGCATGCCTTCTGATAACAAAAAAGCAGTTTCCAGAAATTACTATGGGAATTCATGTTAATAAATACCTTATGGGAATAAAATATGAATATTTATTACTATAAATATTCATTACTCAGAGTATGCATGATAATTGGGCTACCGGCTAGTCTTAAAAACGAAACAATAGAATGTAATATACACTCAGTCGCCACTCTATTCCTTTTACTTAGATAGTAACAGGTAGGACCCCTTTTGTCTGTAGAACCACTTCAAAGGTTGATGAGTTGTGTTCAGAGAAGCCTTCATGGACACCTCTGTCATACTGAACTGTTATTTTTGCACTTAAGGCCTTCCTGTTAGCTTTAACAAATGTAAAAAAAGGTGCTTTCATCCACAGCACTGCCCTGACTAGATGTTTTTTGTTCATTACACCATTTTCTGTAAATTCTGGACACGGCATGAAATCCCTAGGTGGGTGGCTGTTTCTGTTTCTGGAACCACTATGCCTGCCACCGTAATCACAGCACGTTTATAGTCACTAGGTTATGCTGCACTGATCCTTACCCTCACAGTTTAACTGAACCCCATTAGCCTGTCTACCTGCTGTATGTATTTAGAAGCAGCCATACGATTCACTCTTTGTTAGCATTAGGAAGCAGGTGCCCTCATAAAGTGGCCAGTGAGTCTGTGTGATATACTCGCAATTCTGATCATTACTGTTTGCTGAGGTCTGCTTCTTGTGTCAGTGTCTCCGTCTCTCCAGCCCCGTTCATTCACATTAGATAACCGGCATGTATTTATGGGCAGAACCTGCTCATCTGCAGCGTAAGGCGGCTCAGAAGGGAAATGCCATGCAGAAACGCCTTCGATAAATGGAGCCGTCTGATGCCTGGAAGCATGTGAGCCAATGACTGCTTCCCCAAGAGAGTGAAAAATAGAAATTCAAAATGCAGAAGTCCTCCTACGACTATTGACAAGTCATTTTTAAACCTAAGCATAAATACTATTAATAGACCGTCTCCCCTCTCGTGTACGTATGGTATTTTTTGAGAACGGGTGATACATTTTTCCCTCACCCTTTTTTTCCCTTCCATCCTAGTTTCTATGGTGATGAGGTTGCCGGGGCTGGTTGCTTAGGAACAGCCTCTGCAGCAGAGCTTTGCAGTGGTGATGTCACCAAGGCCTGTGCTGAGGCGAAGGAGGTTTCTGAGCAGCTCTAGAGCCGGTTCCATATTAAGGCATTTCAGCTCGGTGCTGGCGTGATTCGGCCGTACAAGCCTAATCCAGTCCATACGTTAGCAGAATCAGTTACTGCATCTTCAATCCGTCCATCCATCCATCTTCCTTAATTGCTTGTCCAATATAGAGTCATACTGAGTCCGGAGCCTTTTATAAGAAATACAGGACACTAAACAGGTGACAACTCGGATGGGGTGCCAATCCATAACAATGCACCGAACAGTGTATTTTTGTATGTGTGTAATCAAAGCAATAATTCTATAATATGTGTGGTTTCCACCTCAATTTCTTCTTTTCCTTATAAGATTTTCTCTTTCATGTATATTTGTTGTTTGCCCTGAGCGGGCAGCATCCTGGGCAGGATGTCAGCTTTATTTATTTATTCATCCTGAAAGCTGTCAGTCATCACTCAGCACCACCATTGGTTTGGCCATTAATTGAGCGGAGAGGCTGTCGGCCAATGGCTGGCCTATGGGGAGAGGCTGTCAGCCAATAGCTGGCCTGTGGGGGCTCAGTCTGCTGTACCTCTAGACAGTCTGAGCCCGTTTCGTGGCTATTGGTGGGCTCTCCCTCGGGCAGAGCGCCACCCCATATGCCCTCGACTGCCGGCCGTGCCCGCCGCCAGGCACTGACCCTCCGTTTAACACGCCCCGTGAGGAAGCCAAGTGCCCGTGTCTGTCGGCCTAAGAGGTACCGGGTTTAGCATGTGGTTCTGTTTAGTGCGGATCCACGGGTCACTACCTGGGTCGGGCTGCGCGTCCCTCTTCCAGCTGGGCCCGGGTGCAGCTATCTGGAGGCCGGAGGTCATTAACCAGCTGAAGCGGAGACCCAAAGGAACAAGCACAGCACTCGGTGTTCCATCTCACTTCCTGACGGGAGAAATCTCAGGCTCTGTTTCAATGGCACATGTCTTGGTTCCCTGAGTCGGATGCCTGGATGGCTGATCTTTGTTTCCACTCTTCAGTACCTCAGTTTCATACTCGTAGGCTGCAGTTTTGGCTTTCTGGTTACCCTGTCATCATTCCTTTGAGTAGATAAATATACAATCCACATCTATGCGACTTTCTTCCCGGCTCCAGTCCTGCTCAGGGTTTCTGGGGGGTGCTAGAACCCATCCCAAGCAGGAATGAGGATGAGAGAACCTCCTGGACCCTGGACAGGATTTCCTGCTACAATCCTCATGTCATTTCATATATTTTTCTGTTTTATTCACCTTTGAAAAATACAGCACTCAAAATGTTTGGTGCCGTACATGAGGTTCTGTGTCACTTGCACCAGTTGGATGAGCAGAAGTCAGAAGATGCATCCTCTCATTCCGCCAGTAAGGTATTAGCGCGCTGTCAGGAGGCAGGAGCCGCCTGTCAGTCTGGTGGCATTAGCTGGAGACAGTGGCGTATCCATAGATACAGGCCTCAGGTGGGGGTGGGGGTGGGGGGGGGAGTCCAGCTGGCAGCAGGCACGTGGCCTACTTTCTCCTAAGCTGCTGAGTCACGCAGCCCTGAGAGGAGCACGACATCGGCAGGAGGGTGGCGTTGGCAGGGACGCGTTCCGGATGAGTGGCTCTTTGCGGTTCCGGGACCTTCGGGGAGCTCCGCCCTGCCACCCGGATCAGGTTATACAGCCAAAGTACCTTACTGGCTACTTACCTCCTCACACGGTTCACCGAAACTGGCCATGCTGGGTACCTGTAAGGGGCGGCTGCCGGGAGTTTGGCCCAGTCCTAAAGCTCCCAAAGCGGGGTTCTGTCCTACAAGTGGATTAGAAACGTTTCGTGGAGCCTGGCTGGCCCGGTCCAAATCGAGATTCCTGCCCTGAGCAGGTTTATTGATTTGCTTACAGAGATGAATGGATAATTGTATTTTATACACAGATGACCTCCGTTGACTCGTCAAGTCAAAGGAACAAAACAAATGGTTCTCCTCACTGTACCTCGAGCTGCCAGTGGTATTTGCTGAGTTTCTTACAGACAGTTTAGGAAACGTTATATTTCAGTGAAGGAATCCATCCGCTCCGATAAAGCATTTCTCCCAATGTGCCTCTACAATGTGACAGACGTGTTTTGTGCAGAACAGAAGCAGCTCCAGTGCTGCCTTCGCAGTATTAATCACTGGTTATCCAGTCAGTGCGTCGCGCAGCCGGTGTTACGTAAGCACGCCTTTTTGGTTTAAAACGGCGATGTTTTTTATAGACAGTGTGCTTCACTGGTGGGTGGGTGGGGCCTTTCCCCACTGCAGTATGATCCACTGCACTGCCAGAATGTGCCGGAATCACGGGTGCCCCCCACCTCCTTGCCATTCGACGGCCCCCACATGGCACAGCTGGGAAAACTGGATTGGTTATTATTGTTTTGTCACTGTGTTGGTGGACTGATATTCTAAGAAAGACAAAGGTCTGTCATTTAGGAGAGTGGCAGGACATTTTTACTACTGGGTGTAGGGAAGGAGCAAAATGTGGACCATCTGGGGGTCCCCAAGGACTGGGGTGAGAAACACTGATGTAGGGAGTGCCCTCAGCTGAGTACACGCACATGCTGCCTCTGCTCCCCACTGTAGATGGGTGTCCTGGGCTTATCATGCCAGGCTGCTAGTGACTGACTGTGTGTAGGCTTCTGTGTGGGCTTCTGTGTGGGCTTCTGCTAATCAAGGATAGCAACTCCATCTGCAGCATGGAGCGATTGGGGAGAGACACCTGCAGAGGGTGCTGGGGTGGAGGGGAAGTGAGAGAGGGAGAGGAGAGGACAGGGAGCGGCAGGAAGAGGGGGGGTGGGGGGGGGGGGGGGAG
>JAODJU010000036.1:14474899-14509958 GCA_026776725.1 Gnathonemus echidnorhynchus
GGAAGAGGGGGTGTGGGGGGGGGGAGGGGAGACAGTATGGAAAGCGGAGTAATGAGGAGGATAAGGGGGGGTGAGGGAGGCAGGAAGTACTGGGATGGTAATTTGATGGAAATGACAGTGGAGAGAGAGACTTTGAGGATAGAGGAATGAAGAAGGAGAGCAGTTGGGAAGTGCAGGAGGGCAGAGGGGAGGTGCAAGAGGGCAGAGAGGAGGTGCAAGAGGGCAGAAATGAGGTGCAGGAGGGCGGGGGGGCAACAGAGGGCACAGGATCCACTTTTCCCTCAGTGTGGATGCTGGCTGGTCCAGTCTGTCCGTCATGTGCTCCCCCTGGGGGTCCTATGCTCGACACCATAGGTTAGCGGATCAGAACCACTGCTGTAGGCATGTGCCTCACAGCCTGCTGTAAAAGCAGGAAGCCGCTGACGTGGACCGGCCCGTTAATGTCGCCTGTCTCCCCCCTGTGCAGAGACTCCTTCCGGCGCCTTTCTGACCCGAGCTCAGCTTTCTGCCCGTTGCCTAAACCCCAAGCTGAAATGTCCTCCATCCAGGTTCAAGCTGTTCCGATCCGGGCCTGTGTGGATCGGCACCCCGTAGAGAGGCCTTAACGTCACTGTGAGGTGATTCTAACCTGAATAGGACAGAAAAGGTGGGACAGAGCTTGCTTATGTCAGCCAGTCTCCACTGTAGAGGATTTTCAGCACATAATGCTGTTTTATGATGTTTTATATACACTATTTCCTTACTGTCTTACCTCACTCTGGGAAATCGGATGCAGGAGAAACCTTGTGTGCGATTATGAAGTATAGGGAACAGGGTTCAGTTCTAAGCACTAATTATTGACTGTCTCTCCCCCTCCCCCCAGAGGACACTTAGGATTAATGCATGCAGTCTCACGGGGCACAGCTTGGGGGGAAAAATGCCATTAATAGTGTCAGTGACCTCACAGCTGTGATAGGAGTTAATGGAACACCTTGTTCCCTGCTTCTCATCCAGCATCCGTAACTGGGTAACACTGCAACCTCATACCTGCAACCTTAGGGGTCAATTGCCACCCCAGCTTTGTGAGTTTGTGTCTGAATTGCGCATAGTGTTTGCATGTGAGCCCCGTGATGGACTGCCTTGTGCCCTGTGCTTCCTGAGACAGGCTCCAGACTCATGTGGCTGTATACTGGGTAAGAGGTTAATCGAAGTGGATGGATGTACTGTAGTTACAGAAGCCCTGTTTATCGCTTTGAGGTCCTGTCAAGCGTAGCGGTGAATAGCCAGTGTACAGAGGGGGCAGTGTATGGCTCATTGGGTCAGGCCTTATCCAGAAGGTCATTGGTTCGAATCCCATGCTTGTTGAAATAGCCATATCTCTGTTGAGTCCTTAACCACCCTGAATGGATGGCAGACCCAGGCTTTGTTCTCACCTCTATATGTGCATATGCCTTAAAAGGAGAATGAGATGGAATATGTGAAAACAAACACATTACAAACAGCAAAAAAGTTTCATTCATATCTGAGAGATTCTGCACCACAGAGAGACCCTGCAGTCATCATCGAGACGACGGGTGCATTGGCCCAGTTCTGCTCTCAGAACCATCCTGTCATGCTGACGTGTCATAGGCAGCCCTGTGACACCAAGGGGTTCTGTGTCACTAAGCAGCCAGTGATGCATCTGCAGTCATCCACTGCTGCCTATAGGCTGTGAAACCAGCAATGCAGGTTTAATATCCACTAAATAATTATACTTCGTTATTATTATTAGAAAGTGAGTATGTGTTGTTCATTTAATCACATCTAAAATAAGAGTTGTTCTGAAGATAATAGATCTCCCGTGTCATTGCTTCGTCCCAATTGGATTTTGGCTTCATACAAGCACTGCCCTCTAGTGGAGATTACAGGAAGTAACACCAGAGAACGTTGTTCGTGTTCAGTGGTTGAGTCATTAGCAGTGTAACCTCACACCTATGTTTGGATGTGTGTGCGGTGTTTACCCAGTGTGAGTGCACGATTCCTACCTAAACGCAAAAGTGTGAGTTTGATTATCCATGTGTATTGGGGTGTTCTCTGCAGTGACAGGTCTAGTTGCTATGTTTTAGCGTGGCATTAGGTTCTGTCGGGACAGGACGTGAGGCGCTTGACGCAATCACTGCGTCAACTAAGGTTATTGCTGTGAGAACATGCAGGACTTACCACCAGCCAAAAACTCCAAAGGAGATTTCACTGCAGGACCATTGGGATGTCATAAGTTAGCTTCTGTTGCATTCAGTGTGAAGTTTCCCAGAAGCTGTTTTCCCTCACCTATCCCGTCTGGAGCTGTGTTATAGATAGAGCTGGCCAAAATGCTTCTGTTACGGAATAAAGAAAAGGCCAGCAAAAGTCCTATTGTTTGGCTGTCTTCTGCTGTTAACTCCTTTCTCTACGGAATTCAGCTTCGCATTTTACACACACATCTCAGTACAGAAGGTTGACATATAAATATATTATTTATATGTGTGACCTGATGGAAATGGATCTTTTAGTAACAGAGAAATTACTGGTCTCCTTTTAAAAGTTGAGGCAAACAACAGCCTTGAATTACCTGCACAATTGAGTCACTGTTTTCAAGATAGTGGCCTTGTTATTTGAACCCACCTCTGACCAAAATAAAATCTCTTCTGTTGTAATTCGATGCAGACATTAGGGAGAGTGCTGCTTTCAGTGAGTGACTTAACTGTGACGGAATTTCGGGGCTGAGGTGCCTGTTCATGTGACACTGGGGACAGTGTACTGTCCTGCATGCAGGAGCATACAGGACAGGACCATAGTGACAGGAAGAGAAACACGTTCACACATCGTGTCTGTGTTCCAGGTTATGGATTGGAATATAGTATAGTCACAATCTGCGACTTTTAATGTGGATCAACTGCATCCTCCAATAAGACAGTCTTCTATCTCCGCATCATCTGACGTGTCAGGAAACCAGAAATGCGCTTCCTGCAGCTGTGCATTACCCCTGCCACTTTGCCCCTGACGGCTCTGCGAAGTGCTGCAATTAGCGGTTTTATAGAGGGTCAGAGCCTCTCTGTCAGCTTAATTTAACGTCACTCATGCACGCCTTCAAACAGTCCTGCTCAGAGTAGCCTTGTGGATATAGTATGCCATTCTGGTTTACTGCTCTTGTCCCCTGAGAAAACTCTCGATTGCTTGTTGAAAAAAGGTTTGACTGCTTTCAGAGTGGAGCTCAGCCTTTGGCATCCTAAGAGGAAGCTAAGTGAAGATGGAAATGAGGCAGCTGTAAATTTGCCCAGCCTAAATGTCAAGTTAAGCTGCTATATAATGTACCTATAAATATAGGCTGCCACCTTGTGGTGAAGAAGGGGAATGTCTGACAAGTTACAGACTGTGACATGGCGGGTGCAGTCTTCAATCTGTCACTCCATACAGGCCAGCACAGAGAATTGACTCATTAATGGACTTTGGCTTTGACCTCGATTGCTAGCTAGCAAGTACAGTACACTCTTTCCTATGGGGGGCAGCCAGTTGACCTTGGACCCCTAGAAGTTTTTTTCTCTCTACTTGGGAGTTTTTGGTTCTTTTAATCCATTAGTTTCTTTCTTTTTTTCTCTTTTCCCTTTTCCTAATTTTTTTTTTTTAATTACTGTTTACAAATGATGTAGGAATTACGTCTGATGTAGGAATCGCACAACAAATGATGTAGGAATTACATGCAAAGCACCTTGGGGTAATTCTTATGTGAAAGGCACTATATAAAAATAAACTGAAATAAATTGAATGTTGTATTCTCCTTTATATTGGTTTTCAGCTTTTTACTAACTAGGCTTAATTAGGCAGCAGGCCCTTAAAAATGTTCAAAGTAAATTAACATTTAATTATGACCTACACAGCTACACACATCCTAGATATATGGTTAAAGTAAGTGGGTTTGCAGGCTGTGTCTGTAATCAGAAGGTCACTGGTTCTAATCTCAGGGTCAATTTCACCATTGGGCCCTTGAGCAAGGCTATTAACCCTCAGGTGTTCTAGGGACTGTCTGACCCTGCTTTCTCAAAAATGCATGTTGCTTTGAGTAAAATCATCTGGTAAGTAAAAGGTACATTTTATCGTTGCGTCCTTGACAAGGTGTAAGAGACGCCACTAGGGGCGCCAGGGAGCAGTCTGAAGCAGTAATCTTTGGGAAATTTCCACCTCTGGACTCTATGAGCTCACCTGCTGAGTATTATCTGTCTGCTGGTTTACTCTGACTCTTTTTAGTTGCTACAATCACCCCCTGGATACTTTGAGACCTCTGTGCGTCATCTTTGTCAAATAACTTTGTTTTGCCAGGTTCTGTCTCTGCATGTTCCTGTACTTTGGAGGAACTCTTAGACTGACTGATTCTTACTGTAGGACCTTTTTGTGTGCGGACCACTGGCTTGTACTCACCTTGTGGAGTTCTTTGGAACTGATAATTATTAAAGGGGGTGAATTCATTGGTGGATTTCAGCAAAGTGTAATCAGGCATGAGGTCAGCTACACACCAGGGCAGTGCTGAGTCCAAAGTGAGATCTAGGTGGTGGGCGGACAGCACAGGTAAACACAAAGCACAGGTAAACACAAAGCACAGGAAAACACAAAGCACAGGAATAAAGCTCAGCACTATCAGCCAGGTGGATGCAGCATAAAATGAGTCAAGCTGGAAATAAGGCGTGGGGCATGGGGCCTGGCTGTGGGGCGTGAGCCATGGGGCGTGGCTCTGGGGCGTGGGGCGTGGCTCTGGGGCGTGGCTCTGGGGCTGGATTGTGGAGCCCGAGTTGGGCTGATAAGGGGACTTTATCACTCGTTTGACCAAAGAAATTTGGATTTTTGGACTTTTTCTGCAGAGCAAGATTTTAAATCGCTGTTTTGAAATCCTTGTATTTTTGGACTTTGTTTTTTCAAAATGGCATTTCCCTCACAATTTTTTTTGAAAACCAGAAAACCAGGAAAGGAGAATTGAATTGGCATATATCTTTCTCCACTAGATGGCGCAGAAAAACCAACGAGTGAAATTTTTGTAGCTTTACAATTTTAATGTGATTTATACTTGTGTAGGAGCCAATAACAGTTAAGAGGCACTTATAATGCTGCATATGTTTTAGTAGTGCTGCATCGTATATGAAGTGCAGGGTGGAGTCCATTAGGAGCGTGGTGCTCTCTGAACTGGGAGGTGCATTGATGCTCCCAAATCTCCTTCATTACACTGGTGGGGGAGACAGGGAGTGGCTGAGTTTGTACGTCCTCTTGAGTTCTGGTCTGACGCAGGGTTCTCCTGTCCTCCCTTCTCCATAGGAGGGCTGAAGTGTTGCTGTGGCCGCTCCTGCCGCAGGAGTAGATGTTGACTGCTGTTTGATTGTGTGTCTATCAGCGGCACAGAAAGTCGAGGTGTTACCCTGCTGTAATCAGTGTGATAGTCAGCGATTTTCCTTCCGACTTCAGCATATTGGACACCGCAAGCCGCTGTCTGTATCACTCCACACCATTCATAGATCTTTTGGTTTTTTGAAGGCGGAGCTTTCCATGTGATAAACAAGAGCAGCAACAATCAAAGTCACCAGTTAACATCTATCTGTTGCATTGTGACTCATTACGTTTCTCTGTCGCTCCAGATTCCTGGTTTAGTGTTTCTTACACCAGGTTATGAATCTTTTTGCGCCGTTTTAGGTACCAGCAATTTCTGAATACCAGTTCTTCCATAGATTCTAGCTTTATGAGGTTCATGACATTCTGTGGTATTTAGCAACTATCCTATCACTGAAGTTCATAGGCTGATGTACGTAGTTTCTGAGTTTGATATGATATTTGAAGCAGTTTCCTTTGACATATCAAATAATTTTGCCATTTTTGTGAGGAGAGCATCTGCACGTCAGGTACTAATTTTGGCCTCGTATTGTTTTAAAACTCAAATTCGTCAGTGTTGATCCTTTATATCTGACTCTACAGCTCTATTGTGTTTGTTTGTACTTGTGATTTATTTACTTCAAAGTTCATATGACATAATTATTATATTGTGTGCGTGTGTGTGTGTGTATGCGTGTGGTCCAGATATACATTACATTGCGGGGACCAACATAGGGAGTAGGACTGCGCAAGGTAACGGCGTAACAAACACACAGTAACTGACCTCTAACCAAAGCTAACAAGATATAATGCAGAACAGGTGAGAATAATAACCAAATTAACCAATTAATGTGAGCACAGGACAAAAAGCACCAGGTGGAAACTGAAACACTTAATTATCACAGAAACTAGGAAACATAACAGGCAGTAAAACTAGGAAACAAACCATACAATAGGGACACAACACAGGGATAATAAAAGCAGAACCAGAACCAGCAGCCTGTGCCTCGAAGCGGGGTTACTGGCTTATCGGGGTGACTTGTCGGATTTAAGGTAGTCTGGGCAAAATGTAAGTGAACGAATATGAAGTCAATTTAAACTGTGGTACCTTAAATACGACAAGTACATATCAAAACAGGGCAAACCTAGGACAGCTCACTGAGCTATGCAGAGGTCATAGAACCGAGGAAAACAACCTACAGTATAGTAAAGGGATTCAAAGACAGAGAAGGACAAGATGGCCAGTGACACCTACTGACCAAATGGGGAAGATACACGAGGTCGGGTCAGACGGAGCCCACCCTGACATAAAAATCTGTGACTGTAATCAAAAAACTAAAAATGCCAAAAGTGTTTTGTTTGGTTACGTATGGTTAAGGTTAGGGCTGGGTAGGGGTTAATGTCATTATTGGGATTAGGGTTATGCCCATAGAAGTGAATGGATGGTCCCCACTAAAATATGAGTACAGGTCTGCGTCTGTGTGTCTTTGTGTGTGTCTGTGTGTGCAGGCATTATGAGATATAGGCACTCTCAAGTAATTCTCAATGCCCCATAATAATGGTAGGTATGACCTCTCTGTTTTATATTTGCTTCCTCTAGTTTATACTCAGTAACATATGAAGCTTATGGCTTTACTGTGTACTCATTCAAAAATAAAGTCCATGGCTCCTCTAGTGTATACTTAAACGCTGATCCATTTCCAGGCCTGTCTGACATAAACTGAAATCGATAAGGACACTAAGCAGCTCTGTGCTGGTTTACCAGAAGCTTACTGATAACTGTCTGCACTGTTCTGATGTAGGTTTGGGGCATTTGTGTGCTCTTATAGTGTCGGTTTTGTCTAAATAAAAGGCACATTCTGCCAGAACTGGCCCTTCACCGTGTCATTGATGTTTCTGCTTCAGGCTGTGTTTGCTCTGCCACATTTTTAATTAAGCATACATTCAAAAAAGCTTTGTAGTGGGGGAAAGTCAGCTGACCCAGCTTTTTATGCAGATATTCATTTTGCTGTTTGTTCCACATAAAAATGAATTGTCTTTTTGAGCAGAGTCATCCTAGCTGTAGCTCTTTACTCGGAATGAGCTCAATCCCCTCCCCACCAAGGCTTTGAAGGACCAAACTGGTCATTCATCCAGTTAGCCAGCTGTGTTGGACAGCCACTGTGACGCTTCTCCCATGTGATTCCTTTTGTTTGTGCCTGTTTGACTCAAAGCTTTACTGTGTAATTAGAAGATTTTTAGAAAATAATTATCCTGTTCTCTTTATCCTAGATATCAACAAAACAACACAGTTCAGGTACAGTGGATAGACTTCTCATCCAAGAGATCAATTGAGAAAAACATCACAGAAGACTTCATTGTATATAAACAAAAGGTCTCTACAGGGTCTTGAGAAATTCTCAAGCTATCTTTAGTAACTCATGGTTTGTTGAGATGGCATTACAATAAGATCTCAGCTGCTTCTTCTCCAGACATCTGTAGATCAAAAATTCATTTTTTGTACTATATTTCATATGACTTACCGGGTTATAGGGTTGAATCCCCTGTTCCGTACGTGTGTGGCGTTTCTTCCTGTAGTCCAACGGCGTAGTTCGGGTGAATGGGTGTCTTTAAATTGTTCCTTGTTTATGTGTGTGTTCCCTGTGATGGATAACCATCCCATCCATGGTGCCCTATGCTTCCTGAGATGCTGCTATTCATGACCTTGGATAAGCTCTTAAGGAAGATGCCGCGATTGCTGAATGCATTTGGTTCAAAGTACTTAGTAGTTAAATTACAATAGTATCTGGTTTATGTTCTAGCATGTACCTAGTCCTGTATGGTACAGTCACCATACATTTGTTCTTCTGCTTAAGGTTTCTTTAGTGTTTAGTGCTTAATTTTAGTGTTTCTCCACATTAGCTGTATGGTTTCTCATAGTGAAGGCTAATGATTAAGGCTTATTGTCAGTCGGGGGCACAGAATACCCCGGGAAGGACTGGAGCTGAGGCTAGAAGTTACTTTGATGTGACTTTCATCAAAGGAACTTGTCCTTAGCTTTAGCAAGAGTTTGTAGAGATTTCTTTGTAACAAATCTGCTAATGGGTCAGGATGACATTCCTTTATATCGACTGGCATCCACAATGTTGGTAAGTTTGAGCGAGGCTACCTTGAATGCTGATTGTTGAACATGATCCGCCACCGTTATCTAGGAAAGCCGGCCGCCATGCACTCTGGGAAATTAAGGTGCTCGCTTTCTCAAAAACCAGCTACCATCTCAGAATGATTTATAGCCCTGCAGCACATATTTCATCTTCATTCTTGTTTACATTATTTTCACAAGGGAAATTAAGCCATGGCAAGGATGTTTGCTCATGAAGACGGTGAGGAGGACAATTCTTGCTGGGAATGATCTTCATAAGAGTGGAACGATATCAAATGGGAGCAAAATGTTGTTCACTGCTGTTTGTCCGAGATGCAATGCAGTTTCATGGCAGCTTTATGTGAAAATCCTGCCCTATATGCTATCCAATGCCATGGTGGGGGGGGGTCACATACTCCTTTAAGAAAATCTGATGTCTCAGACACCCCCAAAGCTCCTCAGCACCAGACAGGAAAGCTTAGTGTGCGTGTGGCTGCCTTTTTATATGGCTTCTGAGTCACAGGTTTTTCTAACCCAGGCAAAGGTTTCATAATCAACAGGCACAAACCTTTCTGCATGGTGTAGTAACAGTGTAGCCAATTTGCTGAACATGCTGGGGTGTGTTTGTGTAATACTCTCTGTATGTGCCTGTTGGTGTACTTGTGAGTCTCTGTGTTTACAGGAACCCACTCAACTCCCTGTGAACACTGGATTTTGGGATTCAGCTGCTGTGTGTCTGCAGTAATCAGAGATGGAGCTGGGGGCAGAAATAGCCAAATTCATACTGTCAGTTGTCTTTTTGCTGTTCTGTTCTGAATTATCTGTGAGACACTTTTCTCACCTTTGTGTGAGAGTTTCTGTGGTTGTCTCTTTAGATTTGGTAGATGAGCCTTATCCTCCTTCCCAACACTGGGCATTAGAGAAGATTCTGAGATCAATTTCTCTGTATTTCACTGCCTCAAAGTGTTGGATGTATAGTTTATCCCCAAGATTTTCTTAACTAAAACCCCAAAAATTCGATCTGCAGTAAATATGAAGCTACTGTAATCTAGTTTTCTGCTATTGATTGTCCCTTTAGCATTATGCAGTGGCCCCCAGTCTGGTCCCTGGGGAACCACCGCCGGTCCATGTTTTTGTTCCCTCCCAGCTCTCTCTTCAAAAACATGGACTATCTGTGGCTCCCCAAGAACGAGACAGGGAAACACTGACCATATCTAAAACCAGAGCCTGCTGGGACAATGATCAGAGCTGCAGGACCCAGAAATGGGAGATGCTTCATTTGGGTCCAGGAGCAGAGATGGGCAAAAACAAGAGTGAAAAAAGTGCAGAAGAGTGAAAAATTAGTGTTTCGGCTTGGGAATCAAGGTATGGGTGCATGCTTTGGTGTCAAGAGAACCCAATCTGATATGATTGGGAGAAATACAAAGGTGGAGTCATCACCTGACCATATCCACCTTGGCATATCAAACCTCTCCCACCTTAGACACAAGCTCCAGTCGATATTTCATTAAATCTTACCCAGTGAAAGAACTTTCCAGAACCTCTGCAGAGTTGAGTGAATCGCTTGATGTCACCGTTGCCATAGTGATGTGCTCACACCAAAGGAATAAGCTGTCGAGTGCTGGAATTCATCAGCCCTCATCTCAGTACAGAAGTTATGCTGTTGTGTGTCAGACCCTAGGATGTCCTGCATGGCGTCTGACACAGAATGGGTTCGTTATTCCTTCTTCACTGGCAGGGAGTTTTGTGACACCATTTTTTTTCTTGTAGACAATAACATGATTGACATTGTTATGTATGAATGAGTAGGTGACCTATTTCTGTGTGCTACTCTATGTGGGATGTTCATTTCTACATGCACATCTTGACCCATTTACATAGCTGGATGTTTCCTGAAGCATTTAACTCGATTAACTGTAAAGTCATTCTGGTAGAAAGCATGAGAACTTAACAATATCAGGTGCAGAGATATTACCTCCAGCTTCTGTACTGCTTATAGTGTGAGTGGCTGGAAAGATGTTCAGCAGCTGTTTGCTAAGATGGTTGAGCTGTTTCTGTTTCTGATTGGCTGATCATTCCGACGCTGTGTGGGGTCCCCGGGATCCCGCTTCCTGCTCAGCTGATGGATTTGTTTACTGTCACAGCCGGGGTTCAGCTGCCTAAGCATGTGATCTCCATTGTTGCCATGGCGTTTTGATTCCGATCTGCTCCTACTGTCTGGTCCTGGTTGGAGAACGTCTCATCCTCATCCTCACATTGCTCATTAAGTTCGGCTTCAAGGCCGCTCGCCAGGCTGTGCTCTGCAGCCTTCACGCTCCCGCACGTCTCCTTCTCATTACCTGATTTTATTTCCATCTTCTGCTGGTATCATGTATTTTGCACTAGTTTTCTTGTAGAATAGTGTTAGGGATCTATTCTATACTGTTACTAAAGAAAACTGCATAGACCATTTTTCAAGCATTTTTCAAAAACATGGATTACTGTGTAAATTGCTGACCATTGAAATGTAGTGTATTATGGGTTGAAATGCACATTGGTATATATTACATTTCCCCATGATAATCAGGACAGTAAAGCATACTTTGTATCATAAAGCCCAGGAGAAACCTGCCCACTTATTCCTAATGATTCCTATGATGTAGCATTACTGTTTTAACACCATGTTGGCATGTTAAACATCAGCCATTGTCAGTAATATTGCTGTTCACCAGGATGCAGCGTCTCCACTGAGTCTGCAAAGGTGCTAATATTTAAAGTTTGATATTTTTGTGGCTAAAAGGCTTTAAATCAGATTTCCTTGCCTCTTCACCTCCCTAACCCTCCCTGAAATCCCTGCATTGGTACCGTGACTTTCCTGTGTAACCCTCCACACAGTGACTTCATCATTTACTGGCCTCTTGTCAGCATACTCTGTAATGCTTATAGCAGGGTGATCAGATAGTCCGTGTCAGGGGGACACTTTGAGCCAGGGCAGGTTTTGTAAACTACTATTTCAATCAAAAGAACCTGGATTTCAGTTAACACTGTTTTTCTGTCAATAACATTCGCCTTTCGACTTGGGTCCTGTTGCTCTTCTACCTGAAGATAAAGGTGCATAACGCGTCTCCTGAAATAGGAATAATAGGCTTTTATTTAAATCTTTTATAGTGTTTTTACGCCTATTAACTAGGGTGACCAGATAATCCATGTCAGAGGGGACATTATGAGCTACTTTAGGTTTTACAATCTACTTTAAAACTGAAAGGCTCCTGTGGCTAATTAGTTCAGTTCTTATTGTGCTTTTACTGGTTTGCTTCCTTGATTGAAAGACTCATCCAGCTGTTTCACATTAACATTAGTTACATGCATGATTATAGGACACTGACCAATCAGCACACAGCAAGAGCCTAGTGCTTAATACGTACAGGAAATGATGGTTAGGCTGTATTTACCGTGGTTTATTTACACAAACCATAAGATGGAACATGTAAAACAATTTTGATAAATTATAGTGGGTATAATTAGGTGAGGGTGACTGAGGGATAACTGTGACGGTCAAGTTAAAGGAGCATTGCATTTTCCTCAAAGTTCTCATTTCAAAGTCAACGATCCAGGAAGCAGTTTGACCTTTCAGCAGAGCAGCCATCAAGCTAATTAAATGCGACTCACAAATCTCTCTACCAATCAGAAGCGCCCATCCGAATGTTGGCTAGGTGCCACTGGCCAGATGTTTTACCTAGGATGAGAGAGGGGCTCACTGGATGACCTGCAGTGAGAGCTGCTTCTCAGTGTCTGCTGTACTTTGAGTCACCAGTTGACTTTATCATAGGGAAGAAAAGGAATTTGGAGGTTGGAAGACAAAACATAGTGGTTTACATTAAGTACATTCATAGAACATTCATAAGCAACATGTAAGTATACATTAAATTCCTAACACACCTCAACAGCTTTGCATTATGAAGGTGCACTGAAAGTTCTATGAGTGTATTATTGTGCAGTTAATGTGTAAAGCATTACCTGACAAAGTACCTAAGCTATGGAAAAATGCTTGGGGAGGGATTGTGAAAATACAGGCAGGCGAGAACCAGTAATTTATACAACCTTACAATCTTATATCCATGTCTGAAAAACAGGTTTCTATTGTCTTTTTCTCAGGTGGCGTGCCTTCAGGACTTCTTCAGTGACGATGACATCTTCATCGCCTGCGGCCCAGAGAAGTTCCGCTATCAGGATGACTTCCTCCTGGATGAAAGTGGTAAGAGATAAGACGTCAATTTGTTCTCCAGGGCTAAACTGCATTGTGTCATATTTAGTGGGGTAAAATAATTCAGATCTTGATGTGAGACATGTAATGTGTTTCATTTGGCTTCTTAGAATTTGTTTGCTGTATTCTGAAAGTCAATGTTCATCTCCACTCGATTTTCAAAAGTAGTCCATTTCGGGCACTCTTGTGTCAGTTATTACGGTCTAGGTTCGTCCCTCCATTAGTTATGCCTGTCATGTCACATGACCCCACGCCAGACACTCAGCACACTGCAGCCATACATGAAGGAGCCTGGGCTGAGGTCTGTCATTATGGCTCAGCCTGACTGTGAGTCACTGTGTGTTGCTGCCTGATGTATTAGGGCAGCTGCCTCACTGCATGGATGTCCAGCGCTGCTGTTTTTCTTTTTGTTCCGTATAGATCAGGGGTCTTCAACCATTTTCAGGCCTGGGACCCCATGGTAGATAGAGAGGCAGCAGAGACCCCCTCTATGTACATTATAAAATGATGCTTGCAAAAACTTTAGTAAACGTTATTGATTGAGCTTTATAATTGTTACATTTTACATTACATCTCTATTTCACTTCATAGATTTTTAAGATGTGTCTGTGTATGACTCAGGTAACTTAGTCAACACTGGGCTGTGTATAATGTTTCTTGTCTTGTTTTAATACAGGCATTTAAAATACAAGACGGATTAAGCGGAACAGACACAGTGTCTACACTGCTTAGCCAAAAAAATTAGATTAGATTATGGTTCACATTCCTCAATGCATTGTTTCATGTGCTCATGCAATTTAAAACATTTTTTTTTCATCCTTATTTGCATTCATTTCTCACCAAGATCTGTATTGATGATAGGTGAGTGGAACCACTCTATAAAGTCTCACAGACATTCAATGGAGGTAAGGTCAAGACTCTGTGGGGGCCAGTTCATTGGCTTTTAAGTAGAGCTTGCTGATTTAAATTCACACAGTGACATTTTTTGGCCAGGCAGTGTGTATTGCAGTTGAGGTTATATGTGAACATAAAAATACAAATAAATAAACAAAATGGTCAAATTATGGAATTACCACATACATAACCATTCTATTGGGTATCACCTCATTTATAATATCATATGACTGTATTGATTGACATAGCGCGTTCTCACCTTACATTACGTTAGTCTGTATTGTCCCAGCAGGACACCTGTATAATACCATTTGAGCAGAACAGTCTAGATGACAACCCAGCGAGTGTGTTTAATTCATAGAGCAATATGCAGTCAATTTTTATCAGTGGTTTGACTTATGAGTGGTCTGAGTTTATGTAAAAAAAAGTTTATGGGGTGACCTGTAGACACGCTCTGTGTTTGATGTGTCACCATGGAAACCAGCATCAAACTAAACTGCCTGTAAAATCTGACAAAAGATAGTTTGTCATTCCACGGTGATTAATTAATTAGACCAAAAGCTAAAGGTTTGTACAATGAAGAACATGTCTCTCGAATGCATTTAGTTTGTCACCAGCATGCTACCTGTTAAATGGCACAGTGTTAAATGGCACAGATATCATTGTGTTCATGGAGTGAGGGGTGGGAGCTCTAAAATCGAAGCTCCCCCTAAACCATTCATCTAATTATTCTCTGGCTTTGATTGACCTCAGCAGAGAGACCTGACTGATTCTGTTTATGAGCAAACAGGATGATGAGAGCAGTCAGAATGAGTTGGCTTCCATTAATTATCCCCCAAATCCCATTGCAGTGCCTCACAGGTATCCGATTTTCTGTTTGTGCACAAAATAAATCCAATAAACTCCTTTATAGAGCCGGAAATTTACTCCAGTGGAAGAAAATGAAGGTGTGCTGCAGTCCGCATTGCTATAAAGCATTCAGCAGTGGCAGTCAGGGCGTGGCAGAGATGAACACCAAACTCTATGGTCAGAATCTGCTTCTAGGGCTGCATGAATAGGAATTGATTTAGCCCAGATTTAATAATTACAGATGCTTAAATAAAACCTGAGCTGGCACTTTATCTCATAACAAAGGGACTTTTTGTGAGACAGCTTTGCAGCTATTCTTGGGCCTGCATCTTTGAAATGTGTATCTGAACTGTAGTACTGTCCTCAGGGGAAAAAATCCACAATTAATCACATGTGAGCACAAATAAATTTAGCCGTAGGACATGAAGCCGTTTCTGTACTTCAAGCCTGGTTGTTGGCAGGGTTTTACAGAATGTATTCAAACATTAAGGCACATTCGCTTTATATATATACTGAGTCTTAGTCATCACTTACTTAACCACATACGAGTCTAACAAACCACATGAATGAATGCGGTGTTTATTTGTCTTTTATGCAAAGCCGGCCTCAGGAGCTGATTATAAATAGCTGGATCTCTGGCTGGCAACACTGAGAAGGATGTTTGCTGTAAACATGTAAAAGTGACAGGCATCTAGGTCACTGCCCGTGATCTCGTCCCACAGAGTGCCGGATGGTCAAATCCACATCCTACGGCCGGATTTCCTCCATGGCAGGCCGGAGCTCCCCCCGCAGTGGGCCCTCCCGGAGGAGCAAGTCCCCAGCCTCCACAGGCTCAGGTGAGGGAGTCGCACATGCCGGGCCTTACCCCCCCCCAGCACACATCAGGAGGTGTTTACCCTCAGAAAAATGATTCAGAGGAAAGCCGCAGTGCGCACTGCAGCCTGCAGACACCCGAGGAAACCAGCTTCGGAGTAAACTGTGTATAAACCACTGCGTGAGGAAACTTTCTAGAAATTACTTCTTAATTACGCTGTATTAGCAGTAAACATGGAGATTTAGAGAATCCAGTTAAAATATATTTTTTGCATGGGGACATTACAGCCATTAAGGACTTTATTAAGAATACCCCACAAGCCTAACCACAATAAGCATTTGGAAAGTGGTGCCTGGGTAGATGCATTCTTAAAAATAACAATGTTTTCTATTCTCACGCCTTTCTTGCATATCACATTGTTCTGTCCTAAGAGGGAGCTTTAGTTAGTCATTCATTTGTTTATACTTATTACCGCTCCAGTGGAGTGTACTGCAACGTGAGTTTTACATACCCAGAGATATCACAATAGAGTCGGCTTAACTAACCCTGACTGATGCAGTCAGTGTTAAATGGCACTATGACGGTGGTTATCAGCTCAGTAAGTTGACATAGGGTTTCTTAATCAGAGTCTGTACGTGTTCACATAAGCTAATGGAGTTATACTTGCAGAAAAATGTTCTGAGGTTCAGCGATATAACTTGATGTCTGCCCAACCAATCAGATGTCTTTGTCCCACCTCCTCTAGTTGATTGGACCCACCTCCTCTTATCTAACGGAACCAATCATATTTCGTTCTGCTCCCAAAACTCCCAGGAGCTTCACATAAAAGGGGCCCCTTAACTAAATATTCGGGATGGGCAATATCATTTCTTTCCAATCAGATTGAGTTTTAATAGCCATTTGTAACCCCCTCTGGCAAATGTAGTCTGCCCCTGGCAAGGGCCGCTAATGGCTGCCATAAAATATTTTTTTGGTTAAAGGGCAGTTCAGAACTACATTCTTGGTGAAACTTTGGGACATACACCTTTTTTTAAGCCAAAAGCTTATATTTATTGACTTTGTTAATAGTTATATGTACAATTGTGTAACTGTTGGGTTGCTCCTGCTCGAAAGATGCTTCTACGCATACTGGGGCTTTGACTGTAAGCTGTCTTACCAATGTAAAAGTGCAGGACCCAAAACTTGCACTTAAGCCCTCACTATGCCAGCAAACTTGTGTCATGGCGTGATTTATATATTAAATTTTATATTTGCCTGTTCTTGGCAACGCCTCGTAAGGAGGAGATGCAATTCAGGAGGAACAGAGGCTCCTTTTTGTAGCAGGAGGCATGGGAAGTGTAATGAAGCTTAACGAGGAACGGATCCTTTAGGAGAACGAGACATCCAGCTGCTCGTCTGAAGACCCACAGGAAGTTCAAGGCAACTGAGTTTTTAGTGTTTCTTTCATGAACTGACAAAAAACAGCCACTGCACTTCAGAGCTTTGTAGTCGGTAATTTATTTGGTAGAGGTCATCAAGCATATCCGAAAAGTAATTAACTTCTTTTTTTAATGACCCAAGGAAAATCATTATGCTTTCTGAGATTTTAATTCAGCGGGGTACTAGCTTTCAGGTCTATTAGCTAGCTTTACCATTCGTTACAAAGAGAGATGAGCTTTCTGTGTAGGCAAGTAAATGAGCTCCGCTTCAATCAGTATGCTGGGCGCAGCGACTGTTACGTAATACCGCTCTATTCCGCAAAAGTGCTCGCTGTTCACATTTTGCAGACATCTTTTTGATAGCAGTTAATAATTGTTGTATATGCGGCTTGCACACAAGCTAAAAACGAATAAATGGAAGTAGTTAAATATATTTTTAAGATGAACTGTTAAGGGCAGTGGGTTGTGGGTTCTGTACTCACTTTTGTGCACATGGGGCTCCAGTTTCTCCCATGTGTTTGTTGTTTTGCTCAAAACAGGACAGTTGTGACCTAGGCTCTCTAAATAGCTGGTTTAGTGTGAGCTTTCTCATGGCCTCTGATGCAGTAGCATCCTGTTAGGGTTAGGGTTAGGGTTAGCCTCTGCGCTTGTCCTGACTCTGCATTGGAAAGGTCATTTGGAAAATAATCATCATTTACTGGAGCATTGTGCTGTATCATGTATATGAACCTGGAATTTCCGTTTGGTCAAGGCATCCCAAAACCCATGTGAAGACAATGATGAATCCCAGAAAAATGTGGTAGAAAGTTTTGTGAACTCATGAGCTTAATGGAATGAGCCAGTAAACAGTACTCAGGGGACTGGACGCCATGTTAGGACTGCAGTGAATTGTTTTCCCCCCTTTGTTGGGTATAGGTGACTTACGGAAGAATTATTTTATTTCTGAACAGATGTATACTTGGTGTGGGAAGTCGGCTTTTACACGGACAGTATTCCAAAGCACACAAGCGGGCAGGGTTTAGTGAATATTGGCTTGTAACATGTACATTATGTGCCATTTGAATATTTCAGCCTTTTCCTTTAAACTTTTGTAAGTTATCTTTCAAAAGTGTCTTATTTGTTTTGTTAATGTGTACCCTGTACATTTTGGGAGAAGCTCCAGAGTCCATTAGCCCAGATGGATCTACTGTAACACATAATACTCTTGACAGTTTTAGGGTGTTATTTTTTAAAAGAAATGCATAGAAGAGAATAAAGTGCTACAAAAGATATAATTGTATGTGGACTGCAAGCTACTCTAGGCATTGTGGTCTTTGTCAGTGAAGGTGGCGTTTAACTGTCATTAGCCGTTAAACCCCCATCCATCCTCCAAGCATTTATCCAGTAATGAATTGTGGGGAACTTTTGAACAACTGCAAATGTACAGACAAGGTGGACATAAGAAGAAAACAGGCAGTGTTATATAACTGAGGGTATCAGTTTGCTTATTTGAAACTCACAATCTTGGACTGTTAGATTAACTGTCAGGCAGTGTGCTGTTTGCATTCACTTTTAATGAGAAAATCCTTTGAAATCCTTTGACCTAGACAGCAAGAGTCAGCATCCCCTCTGATTCCGCAAAGTTGTTTTAGGAGAAATTACTGCTGTCAAAGAGGACCGCTACGTTGCCATGGAAACTAAGACTGGTTGGAAGCAGTTACTCGAGGCAGTGATCATGCTCAGACCACTGCTCACAGTATCACAGGTTACAAACGGCTGTTAAAACTCAATTAGGTCAAACTACACAGAGCCCCACACCAGTTTATACACTGAGTGGAAACTTTAATTTTTCTGCTATGTCAAGATCTAGACATCATTGTTATGTTTCCAAACAAAGATTTCATTTACCATGTGTCCATGTCCCTCCACAACCTAATAATGGAGTAAGTTTTGCTGTACCTTAACTCTTAATTAGCATAGCAGGAGCTAATGCTATTTTTGTGTTATTCTACGTCAATATTTTTTTTTAACTGAAGATCTGTGATCCCTGTCCTGGACCCTCATCAGGTTTAGACGAGGATCCTGAATGAGTCAAGGCAGAAGCAGCCAGGCTGAAGGAGTCCGCAGTCTGCATGGGTCCTGTTTGCAGTCACGTCAGAGGTGGCATTTATATGCACCTCTGTGCCGGATCATAGTCCAAAGGAGCCCCCTAATGACAAGTCATTTGGAAAATAGAGCAGCAGCTACCTCTGCTGCATCAGCAGCTCTGATAATCATCACGCCGACGTTGCAGCAGCTTCTCAGTTAGCCGCTGCTTCCCCCCGAGCCTCTCGGTGCACTGCAGCCTCGCTGGGTTTTTCTGACATTGTGGATCCTTCAGCAGGGCTCACAGCCTTTGGTGAGTTTTGGCTCCGGGGCCTCATCCTATTGGGAATGTGGTGTGAAGCCATCACTTCAGATCATGGTCCTTTGTTTTCATTTGCTAGAGAAGGAGACAGTTTAAATTGATTAGCAGATGGAAACCATCTTAAGTGTTTAGTTGAAACTTGGAACAGAAGGTTACCATTATGTTGACAATGGTACCAGTAAAACAGAAGAGTTTGGCTTCTTTACTGAGAGAGACTCATATCCACAGCCTGGGTGAAATTCCTGTTCACAGCAGAGAGGGGCTGGGCTGGCATCTGACAGGGTTTCCAAAGACTAATACACCCAAGAGTTTATGTTTCCTATGGTTCTTCTTGCATCAACATGAGGTAGATCTTGTAGGTTGGGTGAGGTGCTGGATGATGCCCCTCTGAGGACTCCATTGATCTACTTCCATTGATGGACTTTAACACCCACGTGGGTAACGGCAGTAAAACCTGAAAGAGTATGACTGGGAGGAACGGCCGGCCAGACCTGACCTTAACAGCGCTCTGTTGTTGGACTTGGATGCTATCACTAGATATTGTTGGGCTGTCTTTGTTGACACTAAGGTGACCATCTAATCCATGTCAGGAGGGACACTATGAGCTACTTGGGGTTTTACAAACTACTTAAAAACTGAAAGCTTTCTGTACTCAGCCGAATTGTTTGTTCATATTGTATTTTTTGTGGTTAGTTTCCTTGACTGAAAGACTCATTCAGCTGTTTCACATTCATATCAGTGACCAATCAGCACACAGCAAGTGAAATCCTGCTCCTTTTAATTGAAATGGTTGAAATGGTAGTTTAAAAACCCTGCTGTAGTTCATAATGTCATAAATATTTGAGTTCCAGAAGGCTCTGGGTGTTGTTGGGCTGTTTCAGTTGACACGCCTCTTCAGCACTGCATGGTGGTTGGGGACAGTTCCTCTGGATTGACAGACTTTAAGAATGGCCAGTGTTGGACATTTCAGGTCCAGAAGCTACATATCCAGACCAAGATTTTGTTTCTAGCAACCAGCTGAGCACACAGTCAAAGAGTACTGAACTGGTTGGTAGAAACAAAATCTTGGTCTGGATTTGTAGCATCTGGACCTGAAATACCCAACACTGAGAATAGGGACAGGAGATTGAATTCCAACCTCATGGGGGGTCACACTCATCAGCCTCCCTGGGGCAGTTTATGCCAAGGTACTGGAGAGGAGGGTCTGTCCATTAGTCAAACGAAGATTGGTGTAGCAGTACAACCCAGACCCAGAGAGGCAGTGGAGAATAGATGGATTGATGGAGGGATGGAGTTTGCCTTATCTGTAGAGAAATTAGCCAGAACAGAGCAAAATAGAGCTCCTCACCAAAATATGTAATTCATTGTCTTGACAAGGACTGTTTTGTTATTTTCTATTCTTCGACCTCACTATCTTTGTGCAGTTACCATCATTGTGCTTTCTAATCATTTCAATCCTAAAATTAGTCGTGCCCGTGAACAGTGGCATATTTTTCTCTGCTGCTTCTGGATACTTTCTTCTTGTGATACAGTAAGACATCATCACCATGGACTCTAATTGGGGAAATATCAAAAGAATATAGATTTAAGACACCATTACCATTCCCAAGCCACTGAGAAGGAATGTGAGTCTATTCAGAGCCATTTAAAGGTGAGCCTGATTCACTGCAAGTCTGGTTTTGGGATGAGCGGCCACTGTAATTTGTTTAAAAGTTCTGTACCTTTAAGGACTGCCAAAATACATCACGGCCCACAAGGAAGAATCCGTGGGCCCTCAAAGTCCTCCTCTGCATTTCTTTTTGTGTCACCCAGCCGTCAGCGAGGCTGGATAGGACACAGCCGTGACGGGAAAGCCGCTCCTCTCCGAGACCCGGAGGTTTCTTTTCCATAAATAGCACCGGGTGATGCCCTCGTGTTGAAGCCCCCCTTCAGAAACAGATGGCAGATGAGAGGATACATTATTCATGGCAGTGACACCAACGCGGCACCCTGTGATGCCGGCCACACACCGCAGCAGACATGTTTGCCACTCTGGGATTTTGACATTCCAACAAGTGCCTGGAGATCGATGCCAGCGTTTCCGTTAGTATTAAAACGATGGATTTTCTTGCAGCAAAGGCTTGTGCTGTGAGTTTCCATCGCTGCCTTTTTCAAAGATAAGAAGTTGCCTTTCTGTCATCATAAGGCCCCATAATTTAGTCTAATTTTATTCCTTAACCTCTTCAGCACCAACCCACCGTACATCTGCCCCCCTCCCCCTGCATGATAATCCCAAATTCTCCCTGCCTGGTTTCAGTATCTCTCTGGCTTTAACGGTCATTCATCTCAACACATCAAAACAAACTAGCTAGATATAAAACTAAGTATCCATGGTGTTTAGCATGGGCCAGAGATGCATGATAAAGCAAATGAGTAAATGGCTGGAACACCATAGCTGAGGCGTTTCTATAAGGACATGGAGAGAGGACGTCAGGTTAGTGCAGAGCTCTGAGATGAAGCTGTTTGGCGTGTCCGGCTGTAATCCAGTTTAACCAGGCATGTTTGATGTGGGAGGCTTGTAATCTGCGCTTTATAGTGTTTTACTCACCAACTACCCATCTGATATTAATTGCACCCACATCGCAGCAGGTCTGCTGCTCGTTATTAGTAATCTGGGGACAGCCCATAATCCTTATGTTTAATTGACGTTATTGATGCAGCCCTGGGATGACGCCCGAACAGGCCCCCCCCTAGGCCCCCCATAGCTTCTCGCATCAGACTTGCGCAGGGTCTCGAGCCAGCCAATAGCGGCTCGCGATGGCTCGCTCTCCATCAGTTGGCCCCGCCTCCCCCAGCCCCCACCCACTCCGGGTGCTCTGGCTGAGCCGCGCATCAGAGCAGCGCGGCAGTGAGCGGGAGAGCGCGGCGCCCCAGCATGCTGCAGTGTGTGCAAGGTAAGGACGAGCGGCGCTTCTGGGGGTGTGGGGTAGCGGGAGAGCTGCCGGGGGTCTGCGCCTTTTACCAGGCGCCCCTGTTACGGCTCTTCCGTCTGCTGCCTGGGTTTCAGACAGACTGGCCGCCAGCCTTTCCTCCTTCCGCACTGCATGTACGTCGAGCCTCCTTGCTTTCTCCACCAACTCTGGTTCTTAGGGCTCTGGAGCCCTGGGGTTTATCTGTGGCTCTCTGGCACCTTTTGCCAGGAGGTGCAGGGACACCGGCTGTATGTCAGACTCGCCTATCCTCTTCGCGATGCTCGGCAGGGTTCCTCGCCTCGTCTCCATCTGATCCCGAAATACTCTGCTTACTACTTGTAGGTTCTCAAGTGCCGACAGGCTTGTCGCTGCTGTTTCTGCTGCCACCTCCGGGAGGGACAGTGGGTTTGCAATCCAGCCATTCAAACTATTGATTCTTGTTCTTGTTTCAACCGCACAGCCAATGGGACTCCAGGCAGCCAGCTGTCCACTCCCCGGTCGGGGAAGTCTCCCAGTCCGTCCCCCACCAGCCCGGGAAGCGTTCGAAGGCGTCGGGTAAGATACCCGCTTTCACACACACATACTGTACGGCAGCAGGAGGAGAGGAAACTTACCAACATGCTGAAACTACTTACAGACACACCCGGGTTACGATGCTCCATGTTACGATATTTCGACTTTACGATGGCTGTTCCAATTCTATTTTGTTTTTCACTTTCAGTACATTATTCGGTAAATTACACGAGATATCCAACACTTTATTATAAAATAGGCTTTGTGTTAATTTAACTGTAGGCTAATGTAAGTGTTCTAAGCATGTTTAAGGTTGGCTAGGCTAGGCTATGAATGTTTCTTACTGTAGGTTAGGTGTACTGTATTAAAATGCATTTTCACCTTACGAGATTTTTGCCTTACGATAGGTTCATCAGAACGTAACCCCATTGTAACCTGAAGAGCATCTGTATATTGATAGAAATATTAAGTCTTCAAACTGAAATATTTTTTACTTATGCAAATTGCTTTTCACCCAATTAGTCCCACTGCCTTGTTACAAACGTATTCATGGGTAAAAACTTTAAACATCTGCCTCATTAAGACCTATTTGTATACAACAGTGAATCAAAACATTTTTAACACCCCCATGTGAAGTGAATAATATTGAATATCTCATACAGACAGTGTGTGTCAAGGTCTAGAATACATTAGATGTTAAGCTATCATTCGGTACTCATGGTTGGCATGTTGAATACAGAAGAACTTGATGCACCGTGTTTCGTGACACATTACTCCTGTAATCGTCATTTGAATTATCAGCGATCTGAGCTGCAGTAGCCCTTCAGCTGGTTTGTACCAGAAGGGATCCCCTTCGTTCACATCTCACCTCGACGAGCCACTCTGTCAGTGGATCATAATGTTCTGCTTCATTGGTGTATTTAGTCAAGTAATTCTGGACCTTTCTCAGGTTGATTGCTTAACTTGGTACTCTTTCTCTTGGTGCTGGTCAATGTCTCCTGGCCTGTCCTGCCTTCCCATCGGCGCTGGTTCTGTTTGCTAGCACACCAGCCCGGCCGCTGGATCCTCGGCTGTCCCTCCTTCCTCTTGGTACTGGTTCTGTTTGCCAGCATGCCGGCCCGGTTGCCGTCTCCCGGCCCGGTCGTCATTCTGCACGGCTGCCACTGGAGCCGGGAATCGAGGGCAGTGCTCATATCGGCGCACAGCAGCTCTCTCATGCTGTGCTATTCTAGTGCAGGTGCCAGGGCTCCTCACGCTATTTCTGGTATTGCTTTAACTCCTTTGTACCTCCTTTAACTCCTCTGTACCTCCTTTAACTCCTCCGAGCACTGTGGCAGCTCCTGATGGGGCCTCTGAATACCCACCGTATATGCAGAGCGCTGTGTGCGTGTGGTAAATCGGGAAGAGCAGGGTGTTAGGGTTAGGGTGGGGGAGTTACACTGCATAACTGTGGCCGCAGATATTTACACACAGTATATGGGCAGCTAAACTCTATACAATTATCATTCTATGGCTCAGGAAAATACCATCATTTTCTATGCAGCATTGTGGCAATTCAGCCATTGTAGCCAGCCAGGTAGAGCAGGCCTCAAATATCGATTATCCTGCCAAGGGTAGAGGGGTGTAACGATCCAGCATTTAATTTGATGCAGTCAAACAACAAAAACATTACCCAGAATTCTTAGCTCGTTTTCACTTGTATTTTGGACCAGAGCGTTAGCAATAGGCATATAAGTGGCTTATTTTGTAAAATTGCTGCGAAATAGACCTGGACGCTCGCAGTATTTCAATTCCGCTTCAGTTGACTGAACCATAAGTATACAGCAGTTTGTAATTCACATTTGACTGGAGGCCAAAGCCTTTTCTGTAGCTTCACTGCACTTTATCCCACAATTTGACCGATTTGTGGGTTAAAGCTCATTATTATAAAAGTGACGTCAAGAGTCGTCATTTGAGGTTGTAGCTCAATTCTTCCCTCTTCTGTGATGCAACTTCCTTCAGCATCATCTTAGCCTTTTGGGTGTTCGGGAAAATGTGCCTCTATCACAAATGTTACATAAGTTGGTAACTTAAGGGAAGTTTTGTAAATATTCAGAATGAGGGTCACAACAGAAAAGTGAGTTGGGTATTTGCAAATCTGATCCATCTCACACTAATAGGACTCTACTGCCACCTACTGGCCAACTTAAACAGCCATTCCCACTCGACTCTGCACAATTTGCCAGGATTTCACTTACAGGCAAAGTCTTAACTGCAGTGATCTTACTGCAGGCTCAGTTTCTAAGCTTCGTAGACTGTTCAAAGCCTCGACCTGGGCCTTTGCTGCCTTTATCTGCCTGCCTGCTGTTCTTCTTTCATCCTGATCTTTCATCTGCGAGAGATGAAGGGAGCTGCTCTCGCTGCAGAGATTCTGACCTTGGTGGCGGCTCTCCCCATCACGACAGAGAAAGCCATTCTCATCTCACAGCCGTAATTGTGTAATTGCTTTCCAGCGAGGGGGGGGGGGCATGGAGGTCATGAAGAGGGTGCAGTGGGCAGTGCATTAATCAGACAGCCGTGCCATGTGATCTCCCTTTTATGGAGGATGATCCTGCTTCTGCACAGAGATGTAGGTCTTGAACGGTACCTACTAACTCCATAATAATGTGGGGAAGCAGTGCTTTGACATTACCAGTGAAGTCATATGTGAAATAAATCACTGTCTGGTGTGACTCAGAGTAACTCGTCTGGTGTAGCTCAAAGGAGCCAGTCTGTGACTGACAGAACATGACAGGTCTGCTCATCTGAGAGTCAGTTAGCCTCTATTCTCACATTCCAAATGGCTACATGTCAAGGTGATTACGCCAGAATGATTGTCCAGAGTCTGTAGGTAATGGCTGTTTGAGCTCATGCCCTCTCTCTCCTCCACAGGGGTCCCAGCACAGTGGCTCCTCATTGTCTCTAGCCTCCACCAAGGTCTGCAGCTCCATGGACGAGGGAGACGGACCAGGCAGTGAAGGTGAGAGCACTGGGGATCTGACACGACTGAGGGATTGGAAGGTTGTTGGTTTGAGCCCCAAACTTGGCAGGATAGTCACATGCCGTGGGCTCTCTACAAGGGCACTGCACACTGGCTGACCCAGCACTGTGACCCCAAGCTCCCTCTCACCAGTGTGTGCGTCTCATGGGAGATGTTCACAAGTATGAAGAATTTTCAGCCAATCAGTCCTCTAGTTACTAATTTCTGGATTGATCACCCCTGGATTACAGTGATTGTGGAAATAATGTGATTTCTGGTGTTACAGGGTTTAATCTTTCTAGTTGTATACACAGTGTGAGGCTATATGTTGGAATGATTATTGTTCCTTTTTGACTCAGCAGAATGTTTGATCCTGGTGTGCTTGTAATGCAGCGAGTTTTGAATGGTTCCGGTGAACAACCAGCTTTAACCACGAACGGTAAATACCCACAAGTGTGCCCCTGACCTTAATGCCAATGATGGTTCCACAGCGGAGATCATGGACGAGTACCCCCAGGTACCCGCATACATCGCCGAGCGCTATAAAGTGGGAAGGACCATCGGCGACGGGAACTTTGCGGTGGTGCGTGAGTGTGTGGAGCGCTCCACCGGGAGGGAATACGCACTTAAAATCATCAACAAGGGCAAGTGCCGTGGGAAGGTAGGAGGCCTGCCGCCATGGTTATGTGAGATTGTACATTTTTACCCCTTTGGAAATGGCACTGAAAGCTGGCTAAAGGGCCACTCGCATAACCCTTGGATTTCTTAGGTTTACTTTGATAGCCTCTACACAACACAGTCTTCAAAGTTTCTTACACAGACTTTAATCCATAATAACCCGTGATGTGAGGTGCCGGTAAATAATTTTGCTTCATCACAGCAAGATGTTGCTGTCCTCTCACCTCCACCCAGGAGCAAATGATCCAGAACGAGGTGTCCATCCTCAGGCGAGTGAAGCACCCCAACATTGTTCTTCTCATTGAGGAGATGGACACGTATTGTGAACTCTACCTGGTCATGGAGCTTGTCAAGGTACCACATGCTTCTATAGTACTGATTGGCAGATGTGAAGAACGTGCTGTCAACCAATCAGATTGCTTAGTTAGCTTAATGTTTGTTAGCATGTGACTGACACTCCCTTACTCTCTCCCTTGGTGTTTACATGAGGCCTATGTTTGTTACGACCAAAAAACTTGCCTTTATCCTTCTGAAGATATACATCTTAAGGAGACCCCTCCATAAATCCCATGGGAAACCTCTAACCTGTCTCAGAGAAGACCTTTAGAAAACCCACCTTATACCAGTTTCTGACCACCAGATCCCCCCCCCCCCCCCCAGCACATATACCCACCCATGTCCCTGAGATCAATCCAAGGTCTATCTGTAAGAAGTCTCTCCCTTGCCTCTCAGACCAATTGTTCTGTTCTCTGTTGAGAGCGGCTCTATATTGAGCTACTGCTCCACTTTTTGTCTCTGCAAAGGGAATAAAAAATAGGTCAGTTTGAGTATTATTGCCTTTTGAAGACATTTGGCATCATCTACTTATAGGCAAGAGAACATCTCACTAGGTTCTGTTTTTAACGTGTTTTCGCACTTCTTGCTGTGCCAAAAAGTTAGACCATTGTTTGTTGTTCACTGTTCTGTTGTTCAGAGAAATGTTTCTTATTTGTAACTTCCAACAGCACCCTAAAAGCATCCCTTTGCTTGTTCCCAGGGTGGGGATTTGTTTGATGCCATTACATCTACGAACAAGTACACAGAGCGTGATGCCAGCGGGATGCTGTATAACCTCACCAGTGCCATCAAGTATCTCCATAGCCTCAACATTGTCCATCGTGACATAAAACCAGAAAATCTGCTGGTAAGGGCTCAGTTCTTCATACTGCCTCTTGGGGGCGATGTTGAGATCTGAGGGTTTTGTATCCACCCGGATTAGCCAGGCTGAATACTGCCATCTGCTCTGAAATGGAGATTCGATCCCATGCAACAGGTGATTCTTTTGCTCTGGGTCACGTGTGAGAAGATTTATACACACTACCTCTTCCAGATTCGAGGTTGCTAATGAGGGCCAGCTCACTAACAAGGCAAGTGAACTACTGCTACCTGCTGTGCCTACTGGGATAAACATTCTGCACCATTGTTTCAAGGCTGACCTCTTCATGGATTGGAGAGGTTCTAGATGCCAAGTCTGTCAAATAAAGTCTCTCACTGGAGACCTTTAACACTGTTTGGGAGTTCTTACACTGAACAAGTGCTATTAGAAAAGTACCACTTCTGTTGCTATGGTTGCACAAAAACAAATAAAACCAAAACACAAATCTAGTTAAAGCTGGTAACAGTAGGCACTTTACCCAACTTTTTCAGGAACCGGAAACTGTTTCAGGAACCAGGAACTTCTGTCGTGTTCCCACCGCAGAAACTCAGTCCGATTGTAGTTCCTTAGACTTTTTTAAGTCCTTCCTCTGCACTTGACCGAGAGCTACTGGGCAGGGCTTATAGCGATAAACTTTGATGACTGGTTGCCCGCAAGTGCCGGTCCTAACTGGGAAGTTGCACCTCCATATTTCTGTATCAGAAAATGTGATCACTAACCGTCATACTTCTGTCTAATATCGCCGGCGCTGGCAGTGAAACTTGTCAGCGCTTATTAGCGGGATAATGTTACATCGTATATAATTATGTGGGAAACGAAAGATCGATCTGCTGGCCAAATATAATAATGCACTATAAACAAGTTGCAGGCTATATAAATGAAATATAAACAAAATGCATTTTGTTCTGTTTTTTCCGATTGCGCAATCAAACATGGTGTAGTTTTGCGTGAAATTACGTGTGAGGTTTAAGCTTTTTCATTTCCAATGCTTATTTAGCACAGTTGATAGCACAGTTCATGTTGTGCGGTGGGAAAGTGACACACGAAAGTGGCCAGGAGCTACAACAGTTCTCAGTGGAGACGGCCCAGGAACTGAGAACCAGGCAGTAGGTTCCTGAACTTTGGTGGGATGGCGCCTAGTTGTACCCAGTGAAAGCTGCTTGCCCAGTGTGGCATTTGGATTGATGCACTTTCCCTCTCTTCCTTGGTTTGGTACTTCAGGTTTACGAGCATCAGGATGGTAGCAAGTCCCTGAAGCTGGGTGATTTTGGCCTGGCCACGGTGGTGGATGGACCCCTCTATAATGTGTGCGGGACCCCCACATACGTAGCTCCAGAGATCATCGCTGAGACTGGGTGAGTGATGAGAGGAGGAGCGTACCAGCTGGAAGTCAGGCGTTAGAAATGCACAGGCAGACTCACAGTCTCTCTCTCTCTCTCTCTCTCTCTCTCTCTCTCTCGCTCTCTCTCTCTCTAGGTATGGCCTGAAGGTTGACATCTGGGCTGCGGGGGTCATCACCTACATCCTCCTCTGTGGGTTCCCCCCGTTCCGTGGGTATGTGCTGTACACAGTCCTCACCTGGGGTTTGAAGCCATGGAGAAACAATCCCAACAAATTCAAATAAAATGTCTGGCTTTTCTCTGACTGAGGAAAATACCTCATTGTGGTGTTTAATAAATCATAATAGATATTTCCATAGTAAGTGGGCATTTTTCTTTATGGTCTGAAGTATGACGGACATTAGTCTTTTCTGAAGCCCTGGAATGCTTATTCTATTGCAGTGCAGCTACTGTGTGAGACTTAGACAAATAAGTTATACTGCGCCCTCTAGTGGCCATGGGCAATAGAGAAGAAATATCTTTATGCGTCTAAAGATATAACCTCTTGTACAGTACTGAACAATATTCATGAATGGTATTTTGATGATTGTCGGGAGAGTAATCACTCTGCTTTCTGTAGGAATAGTGACAATCAGGAAGCTCTCTTTGATCAGATATTAATGGGACAGCTGGAGTTTCCTTCGCCATACTGGGACAGCGTGTCAGACTCGGCAAAGGTGGGTGTGTGCGTGTGGCAGGCGTTTCCGTGTGCTCTTGCATGACTGGCTGCTGTGTGGTAGCTTCCGCAGTAATGATGACATACCCAGCATGCCGCAGTGTGCTGTCCCACTAGGCTCCGATTAATTATGAGGCCTTCAGTCACCGTTTATAAAACCTCACAGCATAAACACCCTTCCCCTACACGACACATCAGCTAAAACACTGCAGGGTGAAACCAGCTATATCTGTCAGTGTATGTTAGTGTGATCATGTGTTTATGTGTGGAAAAAGCATTATTCAAAAAAGTAAAAAACAAAGAACTAACTTATTACTCAGTAAAAGTTAAAACAAAGACGGATAATAACTAAAATAGCAATAAGATCAAGCAGTAAAAGAATAAAAAACATTGACATGAAAACTCTGAAAGTCATTCTGAATAAGTGAGTCAAATCTTTTCTTAAAAGACTTGAGACTGTGCAGATTTTACATCATGTTTGTCTGTGGGTGCAGGGGGCCTTTTCTACGCATGTCTCTATGCGGATCTGTGTTTGCGCGTATAGATGTATAAATGCGAGTTCTGTGCTGGCATGCGACTCTTCTGATGTCTGAGCCGTCCTAAGGCTGCCCCCCCCCCCCCCCCCCCCGCAGGAGCTCATCACTGGCATGCTGCAGGTGGAGGTAGAGCAGCGCTACACTGCGCCACAGGTGCTGGACCATCCCTGGGTCAATGTAAGTGCCCCCAAACCTTACCCCCCCACCCCACCCCAAATATGCAGATAGCATACAACTGAAACATCACAGATCATCCCCAAGCTGACTGATAACTCCAAAGAGTCTTCTAGAAATAATATTCAGTTCTAATAATAATTAGACAGTTCAAATAGGAGGAAAAACATTCAGCACTGTGCAAAGGTCCTCGGCAGTCGAAAGAAAATGATCTTCATGTTGGTGTAAAACTATGATTAGCAACGGCAAGTGATGTGGGCCGGGGTCCCGCCCTGTGTTCCAGGACGACGGCATGGCAGAGAACGAGCACCAGCTGTGCGTGGCTGGGAAGATCAAGAAGCACTTCAACACGGGACCGAAGCCCCACAGCACGACGGCCGGAGTGTCCGTCATAACTGTGAGTGCCCACCCCCACCCCTACTCACCTCCCTATTCACCTCCCTCTTCACCCTGATAGTCATCCTAACTAGTTATTCCAGAGGAATATCTTGGATCTGAAATCCATATCCACCATGCAAGCAGTTTTGACATTTCAGTCAAATAGATATTACCACTGCATTTGGGAACCTCCCGTTTCATAAATCGGGCACAATATCACGAGAATCGAATCAGTATCGTTTCCACTCAAACCACACAGGTATTTTTGGTCGACCACAAAACTCCCAGCGAAGTAGTGTCAGTGATTATGGATAAACATTAAATTGCGTTAATTTGAATAATGCTGAATGCTGAAAGACGCCAAAGAGTACTTTGCTATAGAAGATGCTTCTCTCCCTTTGGTAGAACATTTCTGTCCACTTAGAGAGCAGTAAATCAACCTGGCAACTGATTGGTCACCAGGAGAAACTCCTTCCCCGGCAACCAAATGTGCTTGCAGCTAGGGAACGGACATCCGTCTCTGTCCCCTGTGTCCGCTGAATTTCTCTTGAAGCTGCGTCAGCTGGGATGAGGGTCCCAGTCCCCCACCGACTCGTCCTCATGTCAGTCCTGCCTGTCCTCTTCGCAGCTTCATCGTCAGCATCATCCTCTTCCTCTGCGCGAGGCCCACCTCTGCTCACCTCAGCCTCCATGGCTTCTCATTTGCCCGTTTTTTTGGATTGTCAGCACCGTTGTCATGAATCCAGTGTGGGATAAGGGAGAAATGCAGTGACCACACATACGCATTAACACTGATCTGGGTTTAATCTAGGGCTGCTCATTTGTGGTTCCGGAGCCAGATTTGGCATTCTAGTTTATTTTTACTGGCCCTCTTTGATCAGAATTTTCAGAATATCTATATAATTATTTCGATTTCTCCCACCCTATCAACATTAACAGCCAATTATAATTACCTACGAGGTAACAATGTAATCAAGCTAAAGCCCCTGTGAGCTTTTCCACTCTTTTCATTTTTATAATCTGGCCCCCACTTGGAACTAGTTGGGTAGCCCTGGTTTACTCCATCAAGGAAAGATATAACATTTGATTTTAGTTACGATAATTGTATAGCAGCTGTCCTTGCATTTAACCTTATATTAGTTGACATTTAAATAGAAGTACTACAGTACATTTTGATAATTATTGTCGCAGTCCGGGTTATCTTGTTGCAGCAGGGACCTGTTTGCAGATGGTCCCTTACCTGCAGCTGATCTGCAGCATCCCCCAGAACAGACAGCAGTGTCCAGTGGGCCAGCAGGGACCTGTTTGCAGACAGCCCCTTATCTGGAGCCGATCTGCACAGACAGCACTGGCCTCGCCATTAAAGGTCCTGCTGTCCAGCAGGGTTTGCGTAGGTTCCCCAGGTGGAAGCTGAGACCCCTTATACGCACGGCAACTAATGTGTATTGTTTAAGTATTTCTGTATTTCTTCCTTAAATTTTTGGTCTTGGAATGACCTTAGAACGTCTCTGTTCATGGAACATCCTGCGGTTACTGTATGCACACGGGCTGTTAACGTTTTTTGTTTTAGTGTCTTTTGTGATGTGGTCCTTCAGCTGTGCATCTGCTCTGCTCAGCAGCAGTTCCCGACCAGACCCCAGCTACCCCCCCACCCCGACCCCCAGTTCCTCTCCCATCACTCTGTCCACTTTCGTTGAGTTTAAAAAAAAAAAAAACACTAAAGAGCAGCGAATTAGGACTTTGAAAGGCGATTCTCTGAGTTGCCCTCGTTTCTCTCTGCTCAGCTGGACCATGGCTTTTCCCTCCAGAGATCAGGGTCTTTGGACTTCTACCAGCACCCAGAGATGTGTTGGATAAGGTACGCCACGCTGCAGCTCCCGACCCGCAGCGTTTCCATGGCAACGTGCTGGCAGTCTCCATTCCCCCCCCCCCCCCAATCCCCCACTCCAGCCCAGTCCTCCATCTCTTCGGAGAAGCCCCCCTCTCTCAGTCGCCTTCATGCTCCCCACCCTGTCCGCCTGTCTGGTGAGGGCCTTGGACGTTTCCGCTTTGTGTTCTCATCGTTCGCTGTGACATCACCAGCTGCTTCCCGTCCCACCCACACTGTGCTCGTATTTCTGTGGGTGGGGTTGTGCTGGGCTGCCGGTCCCTCTGTGCTGAAAGGACAGATGCTGTGTATCCTGGGCTGCCGTGTGTCTCTGTGGACAGGGTCTTGTTCTATGTGACGTTTCCCTCTGACTGCTCTGTTATTCTGGTGTGAAAACTCTCAGTGTTTCAAGCGATGCATATAAAACTCACCTGTACTGTATAGTGTGGACTGTCTTGCTGTACCTGATGAAATGCCTTCACGTTGTGTCTTTTTGGGTGTCTTCCCCTGTCTGATGGGGGTGTGTGGTCCCCTCGGGTCATGCTAACCAGCTCCTCCCCTCAGTTATCGTGCTCCTGCCTTCCACATCATTTTCACCCTCGCTGGGCATTCAGATCCTCTGGGTTTGCTTTGGTTGGATGTAGCAGCTGCACACAGTGACAGGACCTTCCCCAACGCTCCTTGACAAGTGCATCGTAGTTCCAAGCGAATGGCACCGGTGCAGATTTATCCAGGAGCTGTTCTAGCTGTGAATATCTCCACTGCTACTGTTATGGATTCTGATAAGTGGCTGATCTGTTCTGCATTATCCATCGCAATGTCTTACCCCTATTTCTGGTTGATTTCCCTCACAGACCACCGCACTTGATAAAGAGAGGCAGGTTTTCAGACGAAGACGCCACCAGGATGTGAGGCCCACCTCCCGTGTGCCGCAGGGGGGTCTGCTCGTCGCCGCCCCCTGCCCTGCCACTAGCCCCACCCCTGCTGACTTTACTTCCGAGTCTGAGGACTATTCTCCCAGCTCTGCTGAGACGGTCCGCTCACCCAATTCACCTTTCTAAGCAGGCCTGCTTCAGCGGAAGGCCCGCCCACCCCCAGCGTGCAGAGGGTGGGTGAGGACAAGGCAGAGGCAAGAAGGAAGGAGAATGAGGAAGTAGACAAGTCAAGAGGCAATTAGGAACCAACAGAAAGCACAGGGGCAGAGGTCATCCAATCAGCACAATGGACACATCCCAGTGAACAGGGCATTTTGTTAGGATGCCTCTTATTGGTGTATCAACTTGTTTGTTTTTATGTATTTTTACGTTGCTGCTAAGGAGAATTTTCCTCTACACTTTTGATGTTCTGTCAGCTATCAATGAACTTCTGATGGCTAAGCTGCATTACGTCATGCCAGTCATCCGGAATAATCCATGTTTTTAAGTTTCAGCATCTGCGTGGTCACACGTTAAACCAGGTTGGATGGTGCTGTAACCTCCTTGTCTGTCTCTTGGGAAAGACAAAATGGAATTAGCCTGTACTGATGAGCTCTGCAGGATTGAATTTCAACTGACTGGTCCCTCTGGGGCTGTGGTTTAGAGCAGAATGGCATTCTGGGAAAAAAAATCAGCATACAGGTCAACAGTTTTCCTTTCGTAGTTAAGAAATATTGTGTGGGTCTTCATTATGCAACATGGAGAGTATTTAACTTGACCTGGAATTTAGCATGGGATCATCCTGTATTTAAAAACATTCAGGAGAAACAGTAATAAACATTACACAGGTGATGTATTTTTTTTTAAATTACTGCTATGTTCTGCTGAAGTCATGCCTGTATTTTTCAGGAGCACATGAGAATCACAACTCACTCCAGAGATCACTTACTGTAATTTCTGTGTTTTGCCCAAAAACAGAACCCCAAAACATCCCAAAATACTGATTCAATGGTTTAAATTAAATGGTCCTTAGCTGGAGCAGATCTGCAGACGGTCCCTTAGCTGGAGCAGATCTGCAGACGGTCCCTTAGCTGGAGCAGATCTGCAGACGGTCCCTTAGCCGGAACAGATCTGCAGACGGTCCCTTAGCCGGAGCAGATCTGCAGACGGTCCCTTAGCCGGAGCAGATCTGCAGACGGTCCCTTAGCCGGAGCAGATCTGCAGACGGTCCCTTAGCCGGGGCAGATCTGCAGACGGTCCCTTAGCCGGGGCAGATCTGCAGACGGTCCCTTAGCTGGGGCAGATCTGCAGATGGTCCCTTAGCCGGAGCAGGTCTGCACCTTCGCCCAGTATAGACAGCAGTGTCCAATGGACCAGCAGCGACATGTTTTTCCCAGTCCCCCGGCTTCGATAATCACAAGGCAGGATTGCGGGGTCCTCTCAGAAGCCCTACATCAATCTATCTTGAACCTACAACCACAGAAGAGCACATCTCACCACAATTTTATCAAACGATCAGTCCTGTGATATGAGTGAACAGTGAGCTAATAAAGAGGCCAGATTAGGGCAGTGTCTGTAGCCTTAGACAGGTAGAGGTACATTTTTGAACTGTAAGATGTAGGACAGAGAGGATGGTGGCCATGGAAACAGGGACCTGTAGGACAGAGAGGATGGTGGCCATGGAAACAGGGACCTGTAGGACAGAGAGGATGGTGGCCATGGAAACAGGGAC
>JAODJU010000036.1:14510058-14523756 GCA_026776725.1 Gnathonemus echidnorhynchus
CAGGTGTCTAAGCTTACACTGTAGGAGAATCGATGTTATGCAAAATTTGGTGCACATGTAGCATTTTACTTTTTTGTATAACTGAAAATGAAGTAGACACAAGGATGAAAAATGTAAGCATGTTAAGTGAACCTGAAACATTTAAACATACAAAAGGATGGAAACAAAAATCTGTGTGGTACTGCTAAAGGTAGTTTAGAGGACTGCTGGGTAGGATGTATATTTGGCAAGTGCAGGCGGACATAAGGCCATGAAAAATATGTGCTGGTGATTCTTGCTGCAGTATTTTCCCTCTCCAGAAGAGGGTGCTCATGTGAATTGAAACGTACTAGTAATGTTTTGGGGCCTTATAGATATCAGGCTTACTTTGCTGCTCCATACAGTATGTTATTGTTATCAGCCTGAACCTCAAAATTCCTACCTGTGTATCTTCTCTTGGAGAGCAGAATATAAAGTTTGAATGATATAACTTTCCCAGTAAGTTCCCTCCTGGTTCAGTGAACACTACCTCTAACCCTGACCCCCTGGCCTCCCCCTCCACTCCCTAGTCAGCTAAAACAGTGGTGCTTCTGATTTGAGGCTGGCTGTGAACATGGTCATAGGTTCATTTCCAGTTTCAGAAAATCAGGCTGCATCACATGATATCACAAGACTTGAATCAGTATCGTTCCTGCTCAGTCAAACCAATAGGTGCTTTTGTTTGATAGATACAAAACTCCCAGTGAAGTAGTGCAGTTCTGCATTACTGTAGCTGTGTTGGAGATCTGGCACAACCATACTTAGGTATAGCATCCAGTGCTGCCCCTCAAAGCAGAATCAGATCATGGCACCACTGAGAATAACTGGAGGAGCACGTAGTACAAAATGCAACATAGCCCTGATCTGTATAAACTGGACTGCATTTGACACTGTAACCTGCACGCCGTAGACTTTTGACTCGAAGAATGTGGAAACCTACACAATAAAAACCCCACAAGGAAATGCAAGCTGTGTAACTGCAATAACTGAATGTAGTTATGATTTTGACTGTGCTGGCAACATGGATTTTTGTGGACCAAGAATGTGTCCGAACTTATATGTGGTGCCAAACATGGACGCCTCCAAATGCTGCCCCTGCCGTCTCTCTCGGCAGACCCCATTAGTCCATTGGAGCCGCACTGGGCATGTGCAGTTCATGACGTGGCCTTTGGGGACAGCGTGCTTCCTGAACCACCTTACTTATTGGACTCCTAATTCTCTCTTTCCTGCATGTTTATGCTCTTAAGAACATGGTCTTGTTTTTACTGTGATGTTTGTTTTTTTTAAACTTGTTTTTCATGTGGCTTATCTCTGCAATATTTCCCTCTACAAATGCCTGTAATTTATCCTTTATAAATTGCCCTTCCAATTGGTGTGTTCTCATCCCTTCAGGACCGAGTTGTTTTGCACAAACCGACCAGAGTGTTTATGATACTCTCTCCCCAACTAGGGAATCCTCACAATGAACCCAAAGCACACTGAGCATGCACTCAGTGTCATACCTGTCAGAAGTTCGACCCAAAAGCACAAAAAAGAAAAGATGGTTCTGGTTTCCCTAATTGGTTTTGTAATTTCTGAAGCAACTGACTGGTTTACTGTACGTCATACACACGTGATTGTCCACAGTTCTTTCTTAAATCCTTTCGCTAATAAGTCACATGTACCAGGAAGGTAACTGAAAGAACTTGATCTGATTGATTTGTTTGTATTGGGTAAGTTGGACTGCATTGAGTTTCAGGAAACTGGAACAGCATTGGAAAGCACAATTAAGGTATAACTTTGCTATTTGGGAGGTTTATAAAGTTTATAAAATGAGTGCATCCTACATGATGACTGCAGACACATTTGAGGGCATAAAATTCTTGTTAATGAACCGGATGGAGTTTGTTGTACAGCTATAGTCCCTCTATTTCTGTTATTAATTAAAGGAAAATAAAGTGTTCAGGTGAACAAATACGTTAATTACTGGCGATAATTAACTATGGTGAATTCATTCAGCGGCAAGGCAAACCCACAAATAAAGGATTTCCTGAGACTATAATTTTGTGATTTTTGTCTTACATCAGCCTTACATCTGTACTGAATGTTTACTAATACAGTGTACTAATACAGTATTTCTCTAACCAGTCCTCGGGGACCCACAATTCCCTGGGAATTGGGAGGGAGCAGAAATGTGGACCATCACAGGGTCCCCAAGGACTGGTTTGAGAAACACTGGTCTAATACATCCCAGACTTGACGTGCACCATTATTATGAGGTGGTCAACATAATTTCCTTTATTTGGAAGTGGTCATGACCTTTTAGCTCATCGGCGCATGCCGAACCAAAACATTGTGACCAGATCTAGGCAACAATTCAGTGTGTAGTGAATAATGCCAACTGTCAAGTAAAATGATGTGTGTCAAGATCTGGTATCTAATAGACGGTAAGCTTTCAGTAACATTCGATAGTCATAGTCGACATGTTGATTACAGAAGAAATGGGCAGGGATGAAGGATTGAGTGACTTTGGTAAGGGCCAGATCATTATGGCCAGCTGACTGGTCAGAGCATCACTGAAATGGCAAGACTTCGGGGAGCTCATGGTCAGCCGTGGTAAGTACCTACTGAGAGTGGTCCGAGTAGAAAATAACCAAGGTCCGCTGACAGGGTGTTGGGTGGCTAAGATGCGTCAGCGCAACATGATGAAGGTTATCCTGTGTGGTACGAACCCACAGAAGGGTTACTGTGGCACAAATAGCAGATAATTATAATGATGGTCACAGTTGTAATATGTCACAGCACACAGTGGATTGAGCCTTGTTGCGTATGGTACTACGTAGCTGCAAGTCAGTCAGAGTGCCTATGCTGACCTGTCCACTGTCAGAAACGCTTTCAACCCTTATGGATAAAAATATACTAAAATATCTACTATTTGTGCCTCAGAACTGAAATGCACATTATTTGCCAGGTAGATCAAGCATACTGTGATTTTTTTCTGGGTTTTGCAATGTGTGGCAAAGACCTCAAACGTACCACATCAGATAGGTAACATAAAATATGTATCGATTTGATTCAACACACAACATAATTTAACAAAAACAGCAAATGTGCATGAGAGCAAAACTGCAGAGCAGCCATCCATGGTGCCGTCTTGTGCTGCAGTAGCCCCTCTGTTGATTGGTATCACATGGGACAGCCTTCATTCACATCTCACACCCTGCACCCTGTCCTGCTTTTCCCATCCTCAGTCCTCTCTCAGTCGGTACTCACCACGGTGGACCTTGAGCACCCACAAGTCCTGCCGTTTTGGAGATCCTCTGTCCCAGCCGTCTAACCATAATGATTAGGCCCTTACCAAATTTATTCAGATCTTTACCCCTGTCTGTTTCTTCTGCATTCAGCATTTTGACTAAGAGTACCTACCGTACGTTAGCTTGCCATCTAATACATACCAGAACCTGAAACCCAGTTTCTATGAGATAGTCAACATTATTCACTTCACATGGGGGTGGTCATGTTTTGACTCATCTGTGAATACGTATATATGATTTAAGTATGACCTTTTTTAGCATGATTCTGATTTCTTTGTGCTGTCAATTACCATTAGTCATACCTTGCACATGCTTGATAGTGATGGTTTCACAGTGTCCTTGTCCAATACCGCTAGATCAAGTATCATGCAGTGCTTAATTTCCACCTGCTGAGGGCACTGTAGACCAACATACTGTTGTAACACTTCAATATAGTTATCTTTATACTCTCTGTCGGCTTGCATGCATTTCCTCACATCATATAAAGAGGAAAAATGAGTCAGAAACATGTTCAGTGAAGCTATACAGATGGTACACACTATTGTGTGTAAAAAACTGACAGNNNTAATATTTTATATATATATATATATATATATATATATATATATATATATATATATATACACACACACACACACACACACACATACACAAACACAGAGAGAAGACCGATATATTATGTAAGCTCTTTCCATCTTCTAAACCATGCTTTAAAATAAATATTTGGAATCAAAAGCTCAAAGTAATGTATTGTTTATTTTTTTTTTTATAAATACAACAAAAGAGAAAATCATTTTATTTTACAGTTATCCATTTTTATATATTGGTATCATTTAAATAGTTTTGAACAAACATCAAATTTCGCCTAATAAAGATGCAGAGACACAGTCAAAATGGACAACTCAGTAAATCAGGGGCAACAAAAAATAAACGACCATATCAAAACAGAATTATAAATACAGCAAATTATTTTATGAAGCATATCCAAAACTGAATATAACCAAGGCTCTCATTATCACAGCAAATGTAATGTTTAAACCCTTATGGAAAAGAAATATATATATATATATATATATTTTTTTTTAAATAATTAAATATAAATAAATAGGCTACAAAATCATATCAGATTTAAATCATATATTTCAGAAAAATTAAACACATTCCATCATCTATCATTGCTGCAATGTTTAATTATGTACCAGATCGAAAAATAAAATTGTCATACATTTGTCCCAAAATATATTTGATTTTTTTCTCCCCATATTTTCTCCAAATACATAATTCTCCACGTAATTTGGGACATTAAAATATTAAAATACACTCTAAAATAATATTTCCAAATCTGCATCTTTCTATTTCCATACGGGAAACGTACGGGAAAATAAACAGGGAAGAAAAAAGGAACAAAAAAACAGGGCATCATCGCGGAGCCTCCGTCTTCTCAAGCTGCAGAGCCGCATTTCCCGTTGGGGTGGCATCTGAACACAGATGAATAGCAAATCAAAGGGCCAATTGTAAAATTCTACATACATTTTTCGTGAGTTTTTAAAACACCTTTAAACAATAAAACATGGCTGTGATTATGGTAGGATTTTGAACGTCACGTGGCGTTTCCGTGTGCAAGTCCTTGCTCAAAGCGGCCCTCCTGACGACCTCCGCTCAGGTGGCTGACATGTGATACAGCTTACTGTGCCCCAGCTGCTTGCTTTATGCTCATTACAGTCATTTCCCCATGATGCTTCCAGCCCAAAAATATAACAACGAGAAAGAAATTCTTCATTGTGATTTTATGGGAAAACAACCTTTCCACTTCATGCCGAATATTCCAAACCAATACATTATGTACAACTATGACGAGGGTCTCTGTATTTACAAAAGGCGAACGTTTAAAATAATTTCTCGTAAGTTTACACACAAAATAATTTAGGAATAAATAAGCAGTTACTGAGACAGTCTGAAATTGTCCTCAGGAGACACAAATGTGGTTTATGCTGGACAGCCTACGCTGATCTTGCTACAATAGAAAACAAAAGTTGAATAAATTACTAAAATTAATATTAACAGGACTCCGCCTGTTTCTTCTTGTCTACCAGGATGCGAGTCAATCACTTAATTTCAAGATGTGAGTGAATCACTGGTCACCTGAGGCAGATGGACCGAATTCGAAAAGGTTAGAATTGTGAATTCCTAAATGGGCTTATGGTCGAGAGTCCATCACATATTTAAATATGTTTCGCAGCTTCGGCTGTCAAAATGCAGCATTTCTGCAAAACCACACATTTACAGAGCGAACACAGTACCAGTGCGTAAGAAACATATATCATTCCTAACTACCTTCCCATTCTTACTACAATAGCTTATTTATTTCAGAATATTCATTACCTTACAATGGAGCAATGCTTCTTTTGTGCATCTGATTTTAAACATCAAAACTTTATTCGCCTGTTATTTACTACACAGTTTGAAATGACCAGAGGTATGAAAAGAGATAAAAGCTTATCAGAAATTCCTGATGTTTGAGATTTGAATAACTTTATATACTTTATAACCAAATATTAAGTACAATGCTAATCTGCCTTTTTCATTCGGGCATTGCTTTGTAGGTCGTAAGGCCTCCACAGAGACGGCCCGTGTCTTGCTACTGAAGGTCTCCATAGAAACATGAACCGCAGGTCATGTGACACAGGTCGGTTGGCAGGTGCCCAGAGAATGAAAGTGAGGGACGAAAACGGATGCGTCCTGACTAGCGTGGCCGACCGCTGCTGCTGGGTGAAGCGGAACGCTTGTGGAAGAGGCAGGCGAACCAGAATCTCTCACTTTCCGTTTCTGATAGCGTGTTCTTTCCACTGGTGTCCTCTGCTTCCTGGCATGTGAGACCCACGGTCACCTGGGAGGAAGCAGGACATGCCCTGCCCCCCCCGTCCAGCTGCCCGGCTCAGTACCTGTTCTGGTGCTCGTAGTGCCACCTGTTGAAGTCGATGTTGAAGGCGACGATGCTACCAGACGCCATGCCCGTAATGAGCGTCCTGCCGGAAGAATGGGAGCCAATCAGAGGGCAGCAAGGGGGCAGCTAAGAGAGCAGCAGCCCAGCTGTGTTGGCATGCGTACCTGTGGGTGGGCACCAGCGGCTAAAAATAACTATTTATGTGATAAACCCGCATAAATACTTAAAGTGATTATTCATTTTGTGCACTGGGATCATGGAGCTTATTGGCCAGCAAACTGCATGAGGCAAAGTCAAACCTCAGTGTGGTGACACTGTGTCTGTCTGTCTGTCTGTTTAATGCGTCACAGAGGTTTGTTAATGGGGAAGGGCAGCTGCGTTAAGCCAGACAGAAGGTCACCAGCACCAACAGTAAATTAGCCCCCATCCTCCTTCCTAGCAGCTGAAGGTATCCATTCAGCTGGGGGGGGGGGTCGGGAGGGGGGGTTAGGGGCTGATTTCACAGGGGCATCTCCAGGGCTGTAATAAGCCACGTGGCTCACAGCCACCTGCAGTGGAAGGGTCTTATGCAGGAAGTGGCATTTAGAGGGAGCACCGCCCTGCGTCTCTCAGTACTCGCTTAGAGGGAGCACCGCCCTGCGTCTCTCAGTACTCGCTTAGAGGGAGCACCGCCCTGCGTCTCTCAGTACTCGCTTAGAGGGAGCACCGCCCTGCGTCTCACAGTACTCGCTGGTACTCACAGGTGCTGTGCTCACACATCTACTTTGGAAGACGTTGACACATTAAAAATGGTTAAAACAGAGAATTTGTGCTTGGGTACTTCACTTCCTGTAATTGATGATGCCAGCCCCTTGACCTTTCACCCGACTACCCCCCACCCTAAACACGAACAATTCATCCTCTGTGCTGGGCTCCGCACCGCAATCCCTGGCTTGAGGGTAGTGGTTGGGGGGGGGGGATGCTGACAGTATATAAGGCAGATAAGAATGTGCAGAGACTCTACGGAACCCCTCAGAATGCAACAGCTCTACGCTCCTCTGTCTCTATGGCAACTGGGCTGTATCTAAGGAAAACAAGGCAGGCAGAAACCTGTTTGCTCAAACATGCCTTGACAACCACATGACCCATGAGCAGAGCTGGCCTGCAAGCAGTGACCATCTTGCTGTGGGAAGCTGGGACAGACACGCCTACCTCTGATCATGTGACAGGTCCATGGCGCGGATGCCAGCGTCGCAGCCAGGGTAAATGTACAGCTGCTTAAAGTCACAGGCCTGCCACACCTCCACCACTCCGTTGTCGCCACCTGTCACCAGGTTCTGCCCGTCGCTGCTCAAGAGGATGGCCTGTAGGGGCGCCAGTGAGTCAACTTTACTTTCCAGAGTAAAGGCCTTCAAAGACAGGCTAACGACACAGTAATTTCAGGAAATGTCAAAGAATACACCAGAGAACCCAAGTTACATTCTCTTACTAATTCTATGTTTTAAATAATACAAATTAGCATTATAGGACTAAGCTAAAACATTAAAACCAAGTTTAATAAAGGCTCAGTGTGTTACAGTTTAGTCATGTTTAGCTATTTTTGTCCCATTTGAAAGCCACAGTGTTAAACACAGTGCCACTGGCAATACTTTATAGATATGGTTGTTTGCATTATGTTGTGCGGCCCCACTGTTTCTTTGTATATTTTTAGTTTTTCCTCTTGCACCAAACCATGACCAATTCCTGTATGTTTTACAAACGGGGAACAAAACATTCTGAGTTCTTTGAGTAAACAGATTAATACTGATGTTTATCAGCTAAAAAAACTTTAAAGGAATGTTAGACATAGAATGCCTTAGCTACCTTACCTTAGTCTAGTGGGGGGGGGGGGCATATGGAGTAGAGAGGGACTCACTCGAGTGGAGTCGTTGACCTCCATCTGTGCCAGAAGCTTGCCGTTGATGCTGAAGTTGCAGAAATGGCCTCGTTCGTAGTAGATGATGCAGTGGCCCTCACTGGACACGGAGATGAGGCGGGGCCGCAGGCAGAGTTCGGGGCCCTCAAGGGCCCTCAGCAGGTCTCCAGTGATGGTGTGTACCAGACAGGGCCCCTCTGTCCACACACACACACACACACACTGCATCTCAGATGCCTTTTTATCCTCATTTGAAAATTGACAATTTTGAATAATTTCCCAAAAAAAGGCAAAGCTGTTTATTAAAAAAAAATGTCAACTTTGTCCCCCACAATATATATATATATATACTATATATATAACAAATACTTTCTTGAGGTGTCTATCAAATATGAGTATTTAGACTTATTTCTTTTTTACAATATTTGAATAGCCAGTGTGTGAGATGTCAGGATGATTTTTAAGGATCATTTTAATCTGGAAGATGGCCTCAGCCCATAGCACTAACCTTTGGCCCCACTGATGACGAGGCCCAGCTCAGCACAGACGGACACACAGACCACCTCGTGGTCGTGGCCAGTGAGAACAGCGCGGGGGGCCGGATAGTCGCCTGTAATGAAAGACAGGGGGAGCTCACAGGTAATGAAGAAGGCATTGGGGGGCGGGGGGGGGGGGGCGACTCCATCCTGGGCAGAGAGGAGCCACTGAAAGAAACATCAAGCCGGCAGATACTGAGAGTGACACGAAAGGGAGGGTCCATGTCACAGAGGGAGCCCATATACTGACGAGCAGAAGGTCAGCAGATAAGCCAGCAGTCAGTGTTCTTCAGGAACCTCCCACAATGTACTGAGTCTTTAGCGTCTCAAGATGACTTGCTGATACTTCGTTGCTTAGCTAATGCTAATGGCCAACTGTAGCCATGTGAGCTCAAGCAGTCGACACTACAGCAGTGAGGCCTTTGATGCTCTGGGTCAGTTTCCTTAAACTGCCGTTCCTACAGAAGACAGCATGGCGAACAGCAGATCATCGAGGACCACAGAGGACCATGGCTTGACCGTCATGAACCAAACAGTACCGAAGAGCCGATTGTCTGTTAAGGTCCTCTCGCTTGCAAATGAGCGGTCGCTGATGTCAATCCCAGCATCCTTTGACTCTCGTGACTCTGGCAGATCATGTTGCCATCGGATACGAACGCCAGGCAGTGGGGAATAATTAACGTGGCCTTTGTTGTAATTAACGAGATTGGCGCATTTAGAATGAAAGCTGCGGGATTTATTATGGCCATCGCTGGGGTGGGGGGCGGGGGGAGGGAAATCAATGAGGCACTGGCAGGCAGACATGCGCATCTGCCCGGAGTTCAGGTGATCGCTCCTCAGATGACCTCCCTGTGCAGGAGGCGCAAAATTGACTCCCAATGATGGCCTTCAAATAAGTAACAAAATAACTGCAATCACAGCTGATTCAAATGGCAATACAATGAAAGGTCAGATAGGGTTACTCTGTAATTGGCAGGAAGCTGGGTGACACTGCCAAAGCCCCACTATTAAAATAAATTACGATGTTATGATACTATAATTCTGCATATTAAATACATGTCACATAAATGGAAACTACATCAGAGATTAGTCTACAGGGACTGAGTGAGAATGCATCTTAAATGTACTTTCAAAGCCTCACACACAGATATGCAAACATGTGGTTACCAATCAAAGCCTCGCACACAGATACGCTTCCATGTGTTGACCAATCAAAGCCTCCCACACAGATACACTTTCATGTGTTGACCAATCAAAGCCTCACACACAGATATGCTTCCATATGTACACCAATCAAAGCTTCGCACACAGATACGCTTTTATGTGTTGACCAATCAAAGCCTCGTACACAGATATGCTTCCATATGTTCACCAATCAAATCCTCATACACAGACATGCTACCTTGTGTTGACCAATCAGAACCTTGCACACAGACATGCCACCATGTGTTGACCAATCAAAGCCTTGCGCACAGATATGCTTCCATATGTTCACCAATCAAAGCCTCACACACAGACATGCTACCATGTGTTGACCAATCAGAACCTTGCACACAGACATGCCATCATGTGCTGACCAATCAAAGCCTTGCGCACAGATACGATTCCATGTGTTGACCAATCAAAGCCTCGCACACAGATACGCTTCCATGTGTTGACCAATCAAAGCCTCGCACACAGATACGCTTCCATATGTTCACCAATCAAAGCTTCGCACACAGATACGCTTTCATGTGTTGACCAATCAAAGCCTCGAACACAGATATGCTTCCATATGTTCACCAATCAAAGCCTCGTACACAGATACGCCACCATGTGCTTCACTCTTGCACAAAACGCTGAATCGCTTTTATCTGAACTCTTTGATCTTAACTCATAAAAAAGACAATCAAACATTTGTCCTGGAATGTGTCTCTGTTCTGAGGCAGCATACACATATATAGACAGTAAGCTTCTAGCAGGCATGTGTTCACCCAGCCAGAACTAACCGACTCTTTAAGCATATATACAGTAAGGCCACAGCGCTGTATTAACTTGTGCCCATATGTTTCTCTGTTAAGCAGTGCTCCGGGTGCGATAGATCCTTGTTCCTTTATGGTACCTCACTGTGCCGCACCCCAGCAGACAGGAAGTCCCCAGTGGTCCCTAGCCAATCAGCCCCCCCCAGGAGACAGGAAGTCCCCAGCGGTCCCCAGCCAATTAGCTCCCCCCCAGCTGAGGAGCTTCTGAGATGCACGGAGCTTCCCTGCCTGAATGACACGTGTGTCCACCAGACCGGGTTCTCCTACCTGACAAAAGGCTCCATCGGGCAACCCTTGCAGGACCCTCCCAAACCCCCCACACCCCTGACACCAGCTGGAGCGGCCAGTCAGAGACGAGCTGGGTGTCCCTCTCATTATCACGCCCGTTAGGACAATCGCAAGCTTCTCCTAAACCCACAAAATCAATTTCCACGGCAAGGATGTGAGCCAGACATCCTGAGACATGCCCCCCCCCCGTCCCCGCACCCCCCCCACCACTACCAGAGCACCTCAGTGGCAGAAGCTGCAGCAGGCATGAAATCATAACCACAACTGTCTTCACACAGCATAGCCCCTCTTCTCGGCGTGGGGTGTCACTTCTGTATACAAAGAAAACCCTAAGAAAAGCCCCTTTCCTGTATATTGGCTGTTGGGAGGTGCTCAAGCATACAGACAGCATTCAGACACAAACTGCATGCTGTCCAGCCAATCAAATGAAGCCTGCATTATTAAGACCACATATGCTATAAAGGATTTAATCAGATGGCCACTATTAATGATAATTACTGATGTTCTTCTCCCAATAAATCTCGGCACGATCTGCCTTAAAGTATACAATTTGGTAACGCTAAATAAACGCTAAAATGAAAAAGAAAAAAAATCAATTTCTGAATTTTTAGAACACACCACTGGAGGGCGCTATCCTTTCCCCTGACGTTCTATCATTCTGCCCTGTATATATACGGTACTTTGTTTTGGCATACACAGCCTATTGTTTTTGTTGAATATGCTTTTTTTCTCCAACATCAACTGTAGCCAAAACAACAACATAGAAAAGGTGACGAGATTTGAGCCTTGTTTGTCATCTGAGACGTGCGAGTTCTCACGGCCACGCGTCGTGTTTCACATGTCTAACACACCGCGTTTTGTACAGACGTTACAGCAGCCGCTCTGTCAGTGCCACAGCCCGTGGAATTCGTCCCTTTTCACTCGTCAGTCCGGCTCGGCAATATGCCTGACCCCACAGCATGTCACATGTCACCCGTCCTGCCTCGGTCCCTGCGCCTCTCCTGTGGCATCTTCTCTTTGTTTCCAAAAGGTGCACAGTAAGCACTATTGGCTTAAATAGGGAGGGCTGCTTTTCTCTGCTCTTAAGAAGAGTGAATCTGCCCCCCTACTAATTGGAGGCAACCAAGCTGAAATTCTTAATTAACTGTCTGAGTTGCAGAAGTTAATTATAAAATCTGGGCACCTAAACTAGTGCCATTGTAGCTTCTGACAATTAGGAATCACAGCCCAGTCTCCACCCTGATAGACCTTCAGCTTACAACCTCAGGAACAACTTCATAATATCCTAAAGACAGGCAATCACCTTCCCAGTACCACCCCCCCACCACCACCACCCTTTGCCAAACAGATTCCTGGGTCAGAGCGACATAAGGGACAGGTGGAAACAATGCAGGAGCACTTGCAGGTTTGGGAGTCACTGTGTGGAGCAGGAGGGCTTTCAGAACATCAGAGCCGCAGGATCATTCATTAGGACCATCCTGTGGGTTTACAGGCCCAGTGGCACGAAAATATCCCAGGTAGCGAGACACGGTCTTTTATCATGGCACCATCTGCAGCGGTCTGAACCTACGCATCACTCCTCAGTTTTAGGTGCGTTACCTGCTCGCCTTCTTTCAGGCTGCTGAGCTCCACAGGGAAAAGGAACCATCGGCTTGTCAGGATTGTGCCAGAGGGACCCGGCCAATAACAAGTCGGCTTCATTTTTTAGGAAATTCGGGGATTCGTTTTTAGGAATAGCTCCTCAGGCATCAGTGTTTGGGACGGCGCTGCCCACTCACTGTTGTTAGGATTATCCCCGATGATGTGGTGCCGCCCGCTCCAGTACCACAGCAGCAGCGTGGCGTCCCGCGAGCCGGACACAATGTAGCAGTCCCCCCCGATGTAGGACTCGGACCGGGCCAGACACGTCACCACATCCCAGTGGCCAAACACGATCTGAGTCAGCTTGCCTGAAGGGGAAAATCAGTGGGCCAGGGAGAGAAGTCAGAACACCCATCTGGACCTGTCCACTGACACCTAATACCTGGCCTTGGACTTCTGTCCCAGTCAGCTAATAGCTGATTGGCTGCTGAAGTGCTCCCTCCCATGTCACTCACCGATTCAAATCACATCATTGGGTAATGATTAGGTTGGCTCCTTTTGTGCTCCCACCTTAAAAATCCAGGAATCCCCCCTGGTCCCAGTCAAGAAAATACTGACCAGTCCTTGTAGAGTATATCACTGACTTAATGCAAACCTGTGCCTGTGGATTTATGAGTAACACAAATCTACAAATAAGTGCCTATTGGTCTGGCTGAATCGACATGCTCACTCGTGGCTGAGCACAATGGCTGAGCTGCTGTGTGTGTGTGTGTGTGTGAATTCACATACCCGTTTCACTGGAGTAGACGCGGAAGCTCTTGTCCCAGAAGCCGCACACCAGGATGTAGCGGTTGTCAGCCGTCACCACGAAACAGTGGGTGTTGATCTGGATGCTCTGGTCCACCAGGTCTGTGATTTGCCTTTTGTTCATCCCAGAGTTATTGGCTGGTGTGAGAGGTTCAGTAAAGAAGCAGATCTGATGTCTGGCCTGACACACACACACACACACACACACACACACACACACACACACACACAAAGGCCAGCTGCAATCTCATTATAGGATGCTTTAGCCAAAGCCCAGATTAGTCCCACAACGTGTGGCCAGCGGTGCCCCTCCCCC
>JAODJU010000036.1:14528725-14540150 GCA_026776725.1 Gnathonemus echidnorhynchus
GGGGGGTGGGGGGGGGGTGGGTTAGGGGCGGAGTCCCAGCATGAATTGTGCACTCACCAGGTGCATGGCGGAGCTGCGTGGCGGATGCGGCTCTATAAGTAACTGCGATGGCGTCTGTCCAAAGCCCTGGATCTGGGCCTCCATGGCCTGCGGGGGACACGCAGGAGATGCTGTCACAAGCGATATACGTCAAAGTGATGGGTCAATGCGCTTCTCGACAATGCAGGCAAATCCGAACGCAGCCATGCCTCTGGGCGGGGGGGGTGCTGGGCTGCCGATTCCCCCTCCCCTTGCAGAGTCACATGTGTTAGTATAGGAGAGACAAGCCTTTTCCTATTAACACGCTTGAGTTGGCCATTCTCAGTCTCGGGGCACAACGGGACCGCCGGCGAAACACTAACCTGGGGTGACAGGCCGCTGGGGGCGGCCTGGAGACACGATTGTTCTTAAAACAAAGTGGGGGCGGCTGGGGGGGGGGGGGCAACAGCATACACAGGCAAACAAACACAACAGAAGAAAATACCTTGATGAAGGAGGGTTTCAGGAGGAAAGTGTTTGGGTCCCTAATGAAATATGGGTCAGGGAGCTATGGGGAAGGGGAGAGCAGAGAAGAGTGGAGTCAAACATCTGACTGGCTTCTCCATCTGAAATGAGCGGCAGTGGGAGGAGTAAGGGAGCATCACCAGGGTCAGCTCTTCAGGCACAGGTAGGAGGGTTTCCTGAAGCTGACAGCAAGGCCAAACAGCCATCCCCCATTGGAGGGGAGCTCGTTCCACATGCGTCCGTCACCCACTGCCCGCCCCCCGCCAGTATAAAACACACTCAGAACACCACCCCCTGCTGCACACCCTAACATAGTTCAGGAGGAGTAATTAAAACAAAAGGCTAAACTATCAGGAGTACTGCTGTTGTTGAGTATGGTGCTTACCTGAATCACTTCGATTAAATAATTGTATATCTGTGTAAAATGATGAATGATCTCTGACATTGGATCGGATGAATGCTTGGAGCCCCCTTTGGACTGAACAGTGCCCCATCTGTGGTGAGTGCCTGCCAGCCACACCACACAAGACCAACTGTCTCCAGGCTGGATTTGCGGCATGAGCCAATGGGTCAACTTGCCCGTCCTCCTCCGACTGCCATTTTTCCAACCGCAGCGCATTAAGACACCCAGGTCACGCTCGGATACCTGGCCGCGGGAATGAGAGAGAAGCTTCACTCTCGAACTCCTCTGGCCTGAAGCCATCTCGTGTTCACTGGGAGTCTCTCCATCCCTCAGCCGCAAGGGAAGGAGCGGATACCTCTCAGGATTGCTGGTACATTTTTAAGTTCTTAACTGTCAAACATGTCAGAATGTCCTGAACGTCAATAAGATAATCTCTGCTACTCCGCACCAAAAAGTTACCCCCCACCCCCATCTGGCAGTAAAATCTCTGGCACTTAACAGTCCAGTAATTAGCTTCATGTGCCCCAGAGCCCTTTGGCTTATAAGACATACTCTCCGAAAGCACGTCTCCTGGCAGCGATGACGGCCATGCCCGGGTGAGCACAGACACGCTCCATCGCCGGGTGACCACCAATGTCACCGGCTCTGCGCCCCCCAGAGGCGAGAGAGTCCCCTGCACTCCCATATCTCCACTTCAAAGGTTATATTGAGCTCTAGAGAGAGAATGATGAAGCTCCACCCAAACTCATTTTTAAACAGCAATCCACTCATAAAGGAAAACTTTAACTATCTTTTGATTTTTGTCATGTCACTAAATCACCTCTTTTTATATTTATAAAAACAATATGTCAGTACAAATGTATGTGACCTATTCTGAATTTTTGTGAGGCAATATGAATTTCCAAGGGCGTTACTCACTGGACTAGAACATCAAGAACCTCCGAGCGACGCAAACAAAATAGCTTCCAGTTTCACGTTTTGCCCAACAAATGTCTCATCTGACAGGCGGGGAAGTCATTTCACTGACATACAATGCACCTGTGTTTTATGTGTGTGCGACACACTTTACACATTTGTTGGGGGAAACACTGATACAAAATATTCCCATCTGACATGTGGGGGACACATTTCACTGACACACTCTAGCCTGTGTAATTGGAAGGGGGACGCATTTTGCTGATGCACACCCTTTGGAAAATGACAGCAGAGTGGAACAGGGTATCCATAAAGTATGTGTGGCTGCTAAGTCAGCTCATTTTACCTACAAGAGCACTCAACAGATTTTCCACTTGTTTGTCCCTTTGATTAATTTCTTAAGCTGTTTGACTTTCACCTCAAGGACATTGACTAAAACAAAGGTTTGGTAACAAAAGGGGGTGAAAAAATAAAAAGGAGAAAAAAAACAGGTGCACAATTTGTCTCCTGACGTCGTGGCAGAACAGCGGGGTCCACCTCAAGAGGTTGCTGTCATGTTCCTCCACCTGAGAATCCTGTCACCATCTACATCAGAAGCGAATCAGCACTGGGGGGTAGGGTACAGGAGACCGCTCCGTTCAGCTGTCACAGGGCCCTCAACCGGAGCCGTGCAGCCTTGTCAGACAGTGTTGGCGTTTTAATTTGACACGGGGAGGGGAGAAAAAAAGAAAAGAATTATCTTCTCGCCTGACCTCTAATTTTTTGACATTTTAATACCGTCACCATGGTTCTTAAAGGGACGGCTTGGGCTGTACCTGTCAGCCAGGAACGAATCGATACTACGGAGCCGATGGTCATGTTTCAGACGCATCTTCCTGACAAAATGCTGCGGGTTCCCCCCCCCCCCCCGCTCCCTCTGCCCATGCCTCAATGGAGAGAAGACCTGGGTGACAACCCCCACACAGGGCAGTGACAGCCAAGTGAGATGGACTGATCCATCGGTGATTCATCTCTCCGCCTCACGCCTGCGCCGTTACTGTATCCACGGTCGCTTGCCATGTGTCATGTGATCACTGCTTCTTAAATAACCCCTGGCATTACGGCTAATGCCGTCGGTGCTTCTGAGTGGCACTCTTAAGGCTGTTCTTGAGGCAGAATTTACATGAAACACGACTCTGATGCATGGGCATGATAGCAGTTCTTGTGAGGGGGGGTATTCCCTTCATCACGGCTCATCCCCACCCCCCCGATGTGTCCGCATTGACCTGTTCTGCCCTGCTAGATCAGTTCCCTCCAGGCCTACCCCCATCATCACTAGGTACCCGAATCCCTGTGATGCTCTCAAAGGTATCTGATTGGTGTGTGACAGTGAGCGTCCAATGACGTTCCATGACATCTGTTTGACATCTCATCCACTGAACACAGCTGTTCCCAGCAACCCTCACAGGTTGTCCTGAATGCCAAAACGCAGAGACCTGATCAGGATGCTCTGGTCACATGATACCCAGTTCCGAACCCCCGTTGGATGCAAACATCACAGACGGCTTGATGGTAACCGCACTCTGGCAGCTTAAAAAAAACCCACAGGTTTGAGCGTGAGTAAAGTCGTGGCAGTCCCAGCTGTGGAGGGAAGGGGGGGGGCTTTCTGACACACCGTTTAATAATTAGAGCCAGCAGATAGAGAAAAAACAGCCTCTGAGTGATTTGCATGCCGGTCACTTGATAAATAAATGCGCTCTCAGAACTGACAGTATATAAATGGCTTCTTTTGCATACAACAGATGGCGGATATTGGGCAGGGGGGCTGGGGGGAGCTGGAGGCCCATCGCTATAGGCCAGCTGCTGCAAGCTCATTTTTTTTCAATTAAGCCGTTCGAGTCTGAGCCACGGCGCCGAAACCGGACCTATTAATTAACCGGGACGGAAGGATGCATTCCGAGTTTATCAGATCACTCTGGATAATCAAATCAGACCTTTCTGGGTAGTTTAGGAAAAAGATCCCTGCCCCTTATAGATGCCCCCCCCCTAAAATCTAAAAAAAAGTAGCCTTTACATTTGGTGTAATCTGTACAGTTTAGCTCGATATTAGGGTGTCACTCGTATGGGGGAGTAGTAGTATGAGTCAGCAACCGGCAGGGCGTGACAGGTGTGAGACTGACACAGGGTGGGCACCAGGGGGCGCCGATGTGCAAACGCTCTGAGAGCCGCGGCCCCCTCCCGGCATGGCGGACTCACCTCTCTCAGCACGGGGTCGCTGATGCTGTCCAGGTTGACGGTGCCCTCGTATGTCAGGTAGTGAAAGACGTTGAGGGCGCGCACTGCCTCCGGCCCCCGCTGCTTGTAGCCGAAAATAAGGTCAATCCACTGGTGCAGCTGACACGACACAAACTCGCTCTCCAGGGCCTGTCACGATGGGGGGGAGATTCCGGGTGAAAGCCACACCATGGTGACGTCAGGCTGAACAACGCTCAGACGATGACGCTGAGGCCGCCAGTCTGCGTCAGGCGCTGAGTAAACAGTCTGTGTCTTAACGCTGGGGGTGCAAATTGTTTACGGTCCTGTTTGCAAACAAAACTTGTCTAAAATAACAAGGGACTGGTGTCTTGTAGCAGTGAGACAGCAACCTGCAAGCTCTAATTACATGGTGCATGCTGAAGGCTGTCCTGAGGCGGGTTCTCTCTCCGCGGGGCGGTGTCTGTATGAGACCCCCCCGACACCATTAATGAAACAGGGGACACAGGCAGTATGGATACAGGGATGAGTGGGAATAATGGCCACTGGAGAGGAATGGACAGAAATGCCAGGGGAGAGACAGGAAGGAGCAGAGAGATGCGTCAGCAGATGGGGAGAATGAGGCATTCTGGGTAAGACAGGTAGAGAATACAAAGAGAGATGAGGAGAGAATTTAGCAGCAAAAGCAAAGGTAATGTTACATGTTAATGCGTATATTGTGACCTCTCAGATCCCTCCCACTGCCCCATTGCTGTCTGTGTTGCACACCGCGAGGTCTATGGCACATCTGGATGTGAGTATACTCTATTTCTGGCTCCTGAGGGGGGGGGTAAAGGGCCAAGCCTAGGAATATCCAGCAGCACCCCAAGAGAGCATCATCAAAGTAAGATTGATGAGGTTCGAATTAAGGTGACAAGGGACACTTAGTACTGTAAGTGACATCGCCCCAGGTCAAGGGGACATGGCCTTAGCATCGAGTATGGAGCTTGAGTCTGTGTAATGCGAGGTCATGCGTCTCTGCCACAGGATCCCCATGGAAACCCCATGACGACCCCCAACGTCACCCGGGTCTGATCCCCCCCACCCCCCTGCAGGCTAGCCGCTCCCTACCATCCTGTTGATGCGGACGAAGTCCTCGGGTTTCTTGGCCCAGGGGGGCAGGTCTACGTCGCACACGGACACCCGGTCGTCCCGCACGCCCAGACTGTACTTGTTGCTGTTGACGAACATCTCGGGCAGGTAGTAGAACTCTGGGATGAGCTCCTGGCAAAGACAGAGGAAGTTAACACGCTCAGGCGCAGCGCGCCCTAGCGAAACCCACCGCACACATTGTCAGGCAATCAGACACTTTTAGATAAAACCGATTTGAGACACAGGAGGCAAAAATGACTGTTTATAGCTTTCTTAACAGATGTGGGGGGGGGTTGTGGTGTGCATCTGATGGGATGCTCAGGTCTTTCCAGTTTTATCGATAGACCAATAAAAGGAGCCTGAAGTAGAGATGTTTCCAGAAGAATCACACAGCATGGCTTGTTAAGGCAATAGGAGCGCAGGAAAAATTCGGCAGGTAGGTGCAATTAGAATTCTGAGGAAAAGGATAGACATGCTGGACCATTTCTTAAGTGAGGTTTCTCCCACCACCCAACCCCTCCCACCACCGACTGTACACATCCCTGTCACCTGGGAAACAAACCTGACCTCGGGGCCAGCCAAAGCCGCAGCATTCCTGGGAAGCCCCCGTTTCCCAGAATACACTGCGAGAGATGCCCCTGCACATGGGGGGAATTTGGTGTCAGGAATGTGACCCCGCGCCTGTCTGACAGAACCCCACGCCCTGACAGCAGTCTCTGGCTTAATCCGACCACGGGACGGGCCATGCGCAGGGAATTTTTTCCCCCCCAATAAACAGAATTCCGTAGGTGGAGAGAGGGCTTTATGGGTGATTACAAAAAAAATCTCCAGTTAGAAGTGCTGGTTACTAACGCAGCCCAGTAAAAATGACAATGTCTGCAGGAGAGACCCCCCCCACCGATTCCTACTAACTTTGTAAAGTTCTCGCAGTAGCTCAGCCGAAGTGCTGTTAAATCCTGGCAGCCGCGCTTTCAAGCCGCCTCCCCTGGCAGCCATTAATGCCAGCGCATCCCCGTAATGGGCTAACGAGTCAATCACGGCGGCCGCATTAACTGCGCCGCTTTCCGCCCTGTCGTCTCCGTGACGTCCTGTCATGCGGCGGCAGCGATCCCGGCAGGTGTCGAACCCCCGCAGCTTTCCCGGGAATGTGTGTGTGTGTATGTGGGGGGGGGGGGGGTTGTTGTCTGTAATGCTGATGATTTCGGAAGTGCATCTGCACCCCCCCCCCCCCGCGTCTCCCACGTCATCAGACTGCAGGGGGGCGTCCCGTTTCCGGATCATCCGCTGGTTTTAAACCCGTTCTGGAATGATTTGGGAGTAGGAGGAGTTTATAAACTGGATGTCTTTGATATTAAAGCGAGCTGTCCCTCATCCGCTGTCCTCGCAGCCTGGGACATCAGGTCACCGTGAGCTCATTCAGACACAGTCCCTGCCATTTAACTCAGATTAAACTCATTCAGAGCACAAGCTGGTGTGAATGGCCTGGCAATGACCAATCAAATCGCAGCCTTCATAAATATGCAGATTTTGCCCTTTTTGGAGTGATTTCACATTTATTTCCTCTGACCTGTATTTGTTTTGAAGCTATTCTCTTGGGTGCTAAATATTGGAATGTGTCTGCATTTAACTAGGCTTACAGAAAATGTTTGGTAATAATTAGACCCTCAATAACTGACCCTATGGTCAAAAAGCAAACCAGATTCTGCATTCTCCCAAGCCGGTGCTGCAGTATGTGGCCAAAGAAAGTAACAAAAGAAATCTATGTGCCACAGAGGTGTAATGCATTATAATGAGTCTTATAATGAAGCAGCGTGACACACAACAAGCCAGCCGTGTGACCGAGATCATCGCACTGATAAATTATGGAGGATGAGCCCAGCTCCAGAAAACACCCCCCCAAACTTAGAGCAGGTCGGAGTCTGACTCAAGCTGTGCGCAAACAAAACGCGATACAGGCGCACAAGTGGTTCGGAGCGACTTTGAAGTCACGCTGTTGGCCGTCGTCCCTGGCCAGGACTCATAAAAGCCTTGTCAGGACATAAAGAAGTACACTTTAAGCAGAGTTTGTCAGTAATGAATTATCAATGGCCTTGGGCCTCCCTGCCCCAGTGCTGGTGTTCTAGAAAAGCCTGGCAGTATGAGGTCACAGGCTGCTCTCGCTGCTTGTTGCAGGGCGAACCATACTGCCCCCGACCATGTACCTGCCCCCTCCAGGGGGGACAGCGGGCAGAGCCACCTATACCTCACCCGATTCCAGGTCCACTTTAAGATGCTTAGTGCATTTTCCTGCGCTATCGTTTTTCATCCCTAAAGCACTGGATCTTGGAGGCCTTCAGTGTTTGAGCTTAGCGCACAACATAATCCTCTCTCGATTATCATTTTATGACATCATTGCGGGTTACTAATAAGTACTCACGACTATTAATGTGAGCCAATTTGATTTTCAATGACATAAATACAAATATCTATGCAAATCAGCCACATAATCACCAGTTTCAAATGGGATAGATTAATATAGTTCTGAGATTAATCCGTTTATGAATTCACACATATGAAAAATTAAAGTTACAATGAAAAAGCCAAGTGAATCAAATCTCAGCCATGTAAATTTTTCCACTTTCTAATAATTTAGACATAAAGTCATTATATTCTTTAGTTGGTTCTTGTGTAATTCTCAAGGCTAGGCTCTAACGTGCTGAAATTCATTCAAATAGTCATCGGCCGGCTAGCTGCCTTCGTAGGTGTGTAATATGTGGAGGGTACGAGAGACGAGCTATTTCTTGGGGGGGGGGGGGAGGGGGGATTGTGCACAGCAAAGCCCCCCCCCGCTCACCTTGACATCAGAGGTGTCCCGCTGGCAGTTCCTCCAGGAGCGGGTGATGGACGAAAATGTGCGGTCAGGGTGGTCAAACTTGTTGCTGTTTGCATTCAGGAAGAATGTGGTGAAGGGTTCCTGTTGGGGAGGAATTTCACAATATGTTTTATTTTAATCTTACACAAAGAAGTTCTGCATCATGGGGGCAAACAGAAAAGTCCATGAAGACTGTGGCTACTGGCCTAAATTTCATAGGGTGATCAAAGGCTTTAAACAAGCTATCATATTTAAACGGGAATCCCTTATACACAGCCAAGGAAAGACCTCTGCTTTCTCTCTCACGTGCACACACACACACACACACACACACAAGCACATTCACATACATACACACACACATGCACACACACACAAGCACACTCACACACACACACACACACATACATACGCACATGCACACACCCAAATGTACACAGCTATCTGTCCAACAGCACTTACAGCCAGGCCTTGTTTGGGGCTGAAGGGTCATGGTGAAACAAAGCCATCACTAGGCTTAAAAAGTAATAATATTAATTTTGACGAAAGATTCACCTGGAGACTGGGGGGTTATGTCATGATGTCTGAGACTTTAGAAAGAAGGGGTTTAAGGGCACATTATCTGCTCAATATAACCAAAGTGTTCAGGGTGCAGAGTGCATTTGTTGAAATAAAGTAATAATGAAAAATGATCTAAGATTACTTTTAGGTATTTAAAAGGATAATAGGGCTTAACCCATTTTGGTGCAAAAAATTATGGAAAAACTGGTAAATAGTTTGGTAAACAGACTGGTAAACACGTCTCACACATGTAGTGCGAGTATTAGTGTGTGGGGGGGTGCTGATTCATTATCCTGGCTTCCCGGTGACATGTAGGCCGCCTCAGCCACTGTGAGGTCAGCACCATGGACGTCAGCATGCCGGGTGAAGAGAAAGCGACGCCCATCATTCCAGTGAAGCCGCGATTTATCGAGGGCTGTCAGCCTCGCCAGCCGTGATGTATAACCAGCATTTCTCAGGCCCAAACGCGGACCTCGCTACACCCGCGCCCTTCCCACAATCCCCTGCTGGTTCGGGGAGCATGTCGGGCCGTCCCAGCGCCGTGGCAGGCCCGAGCCTCGTCCCGCGCTCCTTATAGTCAGGGCGCACTGGCTTAGCCGCCTGTGACATACACTCGGGAAGCTCGTAGGACAGACCCTCGGCCCGCCCGATTGAGACGTCAGGCTGTATCTGTGTCTTCTGTAGGTGCCGGGTCCCACGTGATTGCCGGGGTGGAGGGAATCGAGCGTGAAGGGTGCAGGGGAGGCAGATTTCAGGAGACCGCACATCTTCAGATTCAGGTGTTACTGGTCCATCCATCCAACCATCCATCCATCCATCCTAGTCAGGATCACAGAACAGCCTGGAGCCCATCATAGGCAGCACAGGGCCGGAGGCTGGGATGGTTGTAAGGGGGAGGGTGCTGCTGTTGATCCTGTTTCAGTTTAATTAGTGGATAATGTGTGAGAGAGCAGCAGGACAGCTCAGAGGGCAGCCTGACACCCAGGGTTGGGGGCTTGAGTCTCGCCTCTGCTCAGAATGTGCCCAGTTTGCATGTCCTCCCGTGATACATGCCGTTAGGGTAATTGGCGTCCCTAAAATGCCTGTAGTGACTGTGTGCATACGCCCGGGACTGGCACTGCATAAAGAGGGCACCATGTGCCCTGTGCAGCCCCGCCCCCCCGCAGCCCTGACCAGGATAATGGTTAGAATATGCATAGATATGTGGATGAGTGATTCGAAGACAGGGCTGCACTGGGGGCTTAGCTGATGGGACTTACTATCCTAATGAGCCAGGACAGGGTGCAGATGGCTGTGGAGTAGTGCGAGGTGTAGTGGCAGGGGGGCATCTGCTCGTCCTCCCAGCTCTCGTAGCGCTCGGCAAAGAAGACGGCCCTCTTCGGGTTCAGAGCTCCGATTGGCTGGAATGGAAGACAGACGGGAAAGTGAGAGCGTTGCACGGCGTGATCACTCTCGGTGCTCTGTGTGCAGCACCACTCAAACTACACAAGATCAATCAGACATGATTAATCAAATCGGAACATGAGTTCTGGCTCCAGCCAGCCCTATAAAAGGGACATGATGGTTTTCAGTCTCTCTATGGCTTTTGTTTTCACCTGATCTCCTCTAAACTCTGACTAGTACCTGTATTATCCTGTATTTTACTAATAGCTCTGTGTAATTATCATTACTATTTTATATTAGTTTTATATAAGCTACTTTCAGATGAGCGGGGCGGAAATAGGTTTCGGTTTGAACAATTCAGTTGTACGTCCCCATAAAGAAAACGTAAACAGAGGAATGGGGATCTCCTAGCTATGTGCACTCGGACTTATGTGCGTGTCTTGACAGAGATTCTGTAGATAGTTATTTGTAATCCTCGTGGATTAACCCTGACTGACCCGCTTTATGCATGGGGCTTCCTCAATACCAAACAGGATCTTTGTCTAGCAGCCCGGAATCTGTCTGCTTAGAGACAAAGCCGGGGTGCAGGCCGCGGGGTGACAGCTCCTCGTCACTCCAGCAGCAGATCCGCATATGGGCCACGGCGAAACATCACGCATCACCCTGTTGCCCCGGAGACCTGCGGACAGACCGACCCTCTGGAGTTCTGAGGTGAGCCAACAGGGAGACTGGCTCACATGTGGACCAGGATGAACAGAGCCCTGACAATGCCGTGCTCCGGGGAAAAGGACGCACAAGCACTCTATCACCGCCCTTCAGGCCACAAGATTTTGTCCGAAGACTCAACGTCATCCACAGGCCTTTGAATACCACTTGTACTCATTTTTCAACAACTTCAGCAACTTATATCTTGACACTGCAATTTCCTTTTTTATACTAATCTCATTGTTATGTCCGTGGTAACGGGTCACATAAAATACCATCAAACCAGCAGCGACCTGAACAAAGCTCGGCTCACGATTGGCCGTTCGATTACTGTGTGATATAAAGCCTTAATTAAATACATTTAACCAGCATGGCATTTGCTCGCCCCGTGTTGTCAACTGCCTGATCCAATAAGTCAATTTTAATACAGTCACATGCCAATGGAGGCACCGAATCAGCAGGGGATGGTGGAGAGCCGGAGAGGGGAGCGATCGATTCTAGGCAGAACTTCAGGATAAGGGGCTTCCATCAGCTTCAGGGCCAGAGTCTCAACAGCAGCAGAATTTCAAATGATTCCAAAAATGTCCAACCGTGTTCTGTCTTTGTGTCCCATTTGCACTTTATGTCGCACAGTATGCAGCATATTATCAAATCACTGTGCAACTGTGGTATGTGAAGTATTTTATCTGGTCAAAGTGTAA
>JAODJU010000036.1:14540250-14551602 GCA_026776725.1 Gnathonemus echidnorhynchus
ATGTTAGTATGCTGTAGTGTATTATTTAGTAAATGTGAAAATGTTAGTATGCTGTAGTGTATTATTTAGTAAATGTGAAAATGTTAGTATGCTGTAGTGTATTATTTAGTAAATGTGTAAATGTTAATATGCTGTAGTATGTTATCGGGTCTATGTGTAAATGTTAGTATGCTGTAGTATATTGTTTGGTCAATGTGTAAATGTTAGTATGTTGTAGTATATTGTTTGGTCAATGTGTAAATGTTAGTATGTTGTAGTATATTGTTTGGTCAATATGTAAATGGTAGTATGCTGTAATATATTGTTTAGTAAATGTGTAAATGTAGCCAATGTATTTCAACCCAGATATATTCATGTCTATTGATGGGTTGACGATAACTGACAATAATTCTTGAGTCTTGACTAACTCAATATTTTCAGGTAACTAAAATGAAGCAGTTTATGCTTAATTTTTATGATCACAAGCATTTAATTGTGAGGGTCACCCCTCACAAAAAGGGCAAAGGTCAGCATAAAACAAAGAAAATGATCTGTGGTAAAGCGGAAGCAGCTCTCACCAAGCCCGGTCCCCCAGGCTGGCCCCGGCAAGAAGCCCCCCCCACATGGCGCCGCTTTCCGTTTCTCCTTCTCCTCTGTCTCTCCCTTCTTTTCCTTAACGACCATCCACAGCGACATCGAACACGACGTTCCAGGAGATTTACGAGGTGATAATAGGCTGGCGTGTGGAGCCCAGGGCCGCTCTGATTGGACAAAGAGTCTGCAGGAAGTCTCACACACCCCCGATGGAAATGGTCTAGAGTGAAACAGGCCATCTGCCTAATGGGGAACTTAAAAATCACTTAAATTATGGGAATATTGCTTTTGCTGGTTATTTAACCGACCAGCTTTTCTTTGACTGGGGCCAGCCACACAGCTAAAGCCTGCTTGATTTCCTGTCATTTCTGCTTCCTGGAGAATCCAACACTTGCTCAGGAGTGACAAACATAGACACAATTAAGCTGATTTACTATTATTGGGGGGTTGAGGCTTTATACAGCATAAATGGGAGCCATAAAGCTACAGAAAACCATTTGAATTTAATTACAGATTAGGAGACACAAGATGCCACTGGTTGTAACTGCTTGCTGGTTGGAATGCACACTCAAACACGCGTGATTAGCCTTACCTGACATTTACCTGTCGGCTAAACACATCATCGGGCACTGGAACATGGAGCCAAAATGATTTGTGAAATACTGCACCCAAAATGACGAGCAGCAGAGTCCCTTCGCTTAAAGAGAAGAACACTGAGTTCTGTTTGGGTGTCAAATCCTTTTCCAGTGAATTTCTTCAAAAATATTATTCCTAAACTCTGATCAGGTGAAAGCATTAAAAAGCTTTTATGAACATCTGTACCAAATATTTCCAGTGAACACAGCCATCTTCCATATCCACTCACCCAGTGCAGGGTCCCAGTGAACCCAATGCTACACACCACAGCTATTTATATTCCAGTTTTCCTCTGGAAAGAACACACTGCACACACAGAGCAGGGCGTGGAAATCAAACCCACATCCTCGGTGGGGGGGGACCCCCAGAGTTGCTGCCTATTAAATGCCATTGCTGGACTGAGGGAGACACTGTGACCTCACATTTCCAGCATTGTAGATTTAAATCCCCAACCTTCATGTTCTCCTGGTGCAGGATTCTACACACGCGCCGTCTCCCCCTACAGTCCGAAAGCACACAGTACGGTGAACAGGTGTCTCTAATTGTGACCTTGTGACTCCATGTGTGTGACTCCAGGGCATCCCCTGCCTGGTGCCCAGTGCATTCTGGGATAGCCCCCCGACTCCCTCCAGTGCTGTGCTGGATAAACGCTTATGAAAGATGGATGGACGAGTGGATAGCTTTACTTTTTTTTTTTTTTAAACAAAACCATGTAAAAGGCATAATTCCCTGTGATTCCTGATATGTGCCTCTTTTCCCTGTGGGACGTACTGCAGTGGTTTGTTTTTCCAGAGTAAATTGAATTACGGGGCTCACGCTGGGAGAGAAGCCACGCGGAGCTTCAGTCGAGGAAGCCGTCACGTCAGAATGCCAAAGACGAGGCCCTGCCGAGATGGGGGGGGGGGGGGACTTCCTGCAATAAAGTGGCACAGGGGCGGTTCTCCAAGAGCTTCCCAGGGTGAATCTGTCTTAGGCACCCGCTCTCGGGGCAGAAGGACGTGTTTGGTGGTGACATTGAGAAATGAGCGGACCGATAAACAGAGGACTGGGAAGGGTGAACAGCTCCTCCGTCTTCCCCAGGGAAACAAAGGCGTTGCTTTGCAAACCTCGCTTCATCTCAGGAACAGTCAGCGTCCCTCTCTCTCCTGTCCCCCTCGCTCGTGTTGGTCAGCATCGGGGGGAGAGGCGGGCACTGACCTCCATATTCACAGCGTTCCTGTTACTGAAACTACATCTCGGGGATGTGTGGCTCAGTGGGTTTGGACGCTGTGATCAGATGGTCGCTGATTCAAGTCCCAGGGTCGGCGGGCGATGTCACCGTTGGGCCCTTGAGAGAGACCCTACACCCCCTTTCTTAAAAAATGTACATCGCTATGGATAAAAGTGTTTGGTAAACAAATAAAATATTGTAGAAATATTCACCGAACTACACTGGCCTGCAGACTTCTGCATTCAGTAATTTCTGCATATTACGTTATATTTTATGTCAGTTTAGGCTTTTTGTTTCTCTTAACACTGGAGACAGCATCGTTCCCCCCAACAGGCAGCACTGCATATTGCAGCTCACTCATAAGGCTGTGGTAATTAGGCTTCCGGCCTGTTATCCATTTGACTGCGTCATGCCGGGAAGCTGCCTTGACAGGTACACACATAATGTCCTGTCATAGCGGAATCAAAGGCGCGGGAAAGAGCAGCACCGAAAGCTGCCGGAGCGCCTGACTGGGCATGCCCAGAACCGAGCGGCGCTAGCGCACGGCCGCGTGCACACGCACGGCGCCAATTAGGAGCTGTCTTGTTGACTACTTCCTTGTCCGCGAGCCGCCTGCCAGTTGAGATGGAATAATCGTTTGGGAAATATCTAACGGGCTGGTTTGGCGCGTTACGAAACACGGAGATACCCAACGCTTGCGGGCCCTGCATGCGGTTTGGCTGCGTTCGTCAGGCCTCGCGGGGGCAGAGGCGTGTGAAAGTATGCGGGCGTGGATGTGTGAGAGGCGCTGGTGATCAGAGCTGGAGGACATTGACTACAGCTCCACCCCTTGGCCACTTCCTGCTCAGGAATCACATGACCTCCCCACCCCCAGGCGGACTATTGGCATTTGCCTTGCGTGAGAAGCTCCAATGAATCAGGGAGTAGAATTAAGTGACATGCAGGTTTTCAGGTGAATCTCCCTCGGACCGCGGCACATGCCCCGCCCACGCCAGACACCGCCCACTAAGCTGCTCACACTCCCCAAAAACCTCTTGCACACGCCATGAAATGCCAAATACACAGCCCTCAAACAGCCTCCTGATCCGCCATAAGCGCCATGCCGCAGAGCCGAGGCGCCCCCCTGCAGGGAATGGTACAGTCCTTTCCTGCCAAATTAGCGATGAACTTTCGGGAGCGGAGTGCCCCTGGGCTCCAAGGACAACCGTCAGGGGAAGCTGGACCCGCAAACTCATGCTAATGAAGGCAGCTTCGAGCTGTAAACAGCGTGGCAGGATGTTCCCGGAATATATTACAATACATAACTGTCTCTCCAGGACCAGGGGCTGGCCTCGGCCTGCCTGCGGCGCTGCGGGGTGCAGCCAGAGCAGAGAGGAAGGCACACCGGTGCAGAACCGCCAGCCACGCATGCCGCATGAAGAGCCGTCCTGGGTCAGCGCTCCGCTTCACGTACAACCAAGCCCATACCTCAAAGAGCAGGGCTGACTGCATAAGCCATGCGGACGTGCTGCCGGTGTCCGTCTTCAGGCATCGCGGGGGTCAGGCTGGTGTCGGTAGTGATAAAGGTGGGCGGGGTTACCGCTCATGGGCCACAACAAACAGGCACGGTGCACTGGCACATCACGACCCTGCCTGAGGAACAAACACCCCTCAACGTGTCGCGGGGGGTGGAGTAGAGTCACGCCTGCTCTGCTGTTTCCCATGGACAGCCGCAGAAGGGCCCTTCCGCCTCCCTTCCTCCTCCTTCTCCGCCCAAACGCAGGCTGTCAATTTTGCTGTTAATACCCCGACCCTGCAGCCTTCACTTGTCTTTGCATTTTACACTGATTCCTCCCTCCTCCTCCTCACACCTTCATGCTCCGTCCCGCCTCCGGGTGCTTTCAGGCTAGAGTGTGGCGCCATTCGGGTTTGCCGACAGCCCGGCAGCGGGAACACATTAGCCGCACGTTTCAGGAAAAGGAGCTTTTTTATCCCCCTCAAGTGTTTCCCTGCACGGTAGGCTTGTGGTGGAGGGAAAGAGAGGGAGGGCGAGGGGGGGGGGGGGGGACAATCTTTCAGACAGGACTTTCAGACAGGACTGTGAGCGTTTTCAGGTCATCGAAAGAGAGCTGGGGCATGCCAGTGAGGTCCACATGCCTCAGAGAGTAAATCTCCCAGCAGTCCCTGGGTCTGGAATTATGCAGTCTATACCACAGTGTATATGAGGCGTAAAGAGGATGTGTGTGTGTGTGTGTGTGTGGGGGGGGGGGTCGATGTCTCCCTCTCTCATTGGGATCATATCACTATAATAGCCTCTATGTACAATGGAAACTACATTTATCACCTTATTCTATATTTTCTTTTTAAGGATTGTGATAATACACAGAAAACTCCTGTCTGATGAAAGGAGTTTAATGAAGTCTGAAGTATCCATCAATAAAAGCACATTATTTAATACTTTTCTTTATGATTCCATACTTTTCACACATGGTTGGTTTGAAAAAATTTTTTTAGACTAGTCAACCTGAAAAGTGTATAGTGTGTGTGTGTGTGTGTGTGTGTGTGTATGTGTGTGAGTATGTGCATATGTGTGTGTGCATGTGTATGTGTATGTGCGTGTGTATGTATACACACACCCACTCACACGCATATGTTTATTCAGATTATGCTCATACATGCAATGCGGGAGTCATTTAATACTTTGCCCAGAGAAACTGTGCAATAGACACCGCATCCCTCCCACTACATGTAATAAATCTGATATATATACGTATCTGATTACTATGTATGGTCTGTGAAAAAGCCCTTCATGTAAAAATCAATGCAGTCAGTAATATTTAATATGTCTACATGTATTTCATTGTATTTTGTATTTCATTCTTTATTTTACTTTTATTCTATGTATTGTTTTTTGTACAGTACTTCATTATGAGGACTTGATGTATGTTTAATTGAATATGTCATTCCACAACCAGCACCAAAATAAATTCTTTGAACTTTCTATATTTGATAAATAAAACAGTCTGATTTATCTGCAGAACTTCTACAATCTAGGTGTTTGAATATGTGTGTGTGTGTGTGTGTGTGTGTGCGTGTGTGTACGTACACACACACGCAGACACACACACACACACATATATATATGCTGATACTGGCAAACCTGATCCCTGATCTATTCTATCTGACAACATTCCTGTAAGGTGTATCTATGCCCAAACCACAGGTCACATGGCACCTTGCTGAATATAGATATAGACATACTGAGGTGGCCCATTTATTACCAGAGAGAATATTTAAAACAAATAAGTGGTTGAACGAGCCTGAAAAAAACACAGAAAAGTACAAAAACAGAGAGAACAGCTATGTGATCTGATTCAGTTCTGGCCCTTTGCTCCCTGTGGAGAGGGGGCATCACAGAGTACCTTGGATAGGTCCCGGAAGTTGCCCGGCAAGGTGAGGTCCAGCTCCTCGGACTCATAGTTGGTGAGGACCCAGGGGAAGACGGGGTACTGGTTCAGGTCATTGTACGTCCTCCCTAGGGGTAAAAAGAGATGTGAGAGGGGTCATGGTTAGGTACAGCGTAAGCTACTTCCTTGTGAACAGAAAGAACAGCATTCCTCTATACCAGTGGTTCTCAATCCTGTTCCTGGCTTTATTGAGTCTCCTCTGGCGGCCATGAGTCGTCACGACCATGGAGCCCTCAGTGAAGAGCAGTGGTTCTCAATCCTGTTCCTGGCGCCCCCCCTGCCAGAATGTTTTCGTTCCAGCCCTACCTTAATCAGGCTCAGATGGCCCTTAATAGGCTAAAGCCGGTTTCATACCAAACGCGGCATACACTACGCTGTGCTCCGTGCCGCGCGCCGCTCTCGGAGCTTGTGCGAGCTCTGTGGTCAAAGATGACCTTTGTTGAACTTTGACTGCTGAGCGCTGTGACGCATTGTCGCGCGATCAATAGAACCAAGGCACCGAAATCGAAATAGAGGGAAAACTTATAGCTCAGACACGGACAATATATCACAGAAGCATAGAATCTTTTTGAATGCGAAATATACATCGTCGGTACTGACCGCGAGCCGAAATGACAGGAGAGAGTTTTGAAAACCACGCCTACTCTTTGTGCAGAAGCCCCGCGTTGAGTGGACAGCCCGTTGAGCGGACAGCGCGTTGAACGGACAGCGCTGTTTTTTTGAATGGGGCGCACAGCGCATACTGCGTTTGTTCTGTAACCCACTTTAGCCTATTAAGGTAGGGCTGGAACGAAAACATTCTGGCAGAGGGTGCGCCAGGAACAGAATTGAGAACCACTGCTCTACACTGAGGGCTCCATGGTCGTGACGGCTCATGGCCGCCAGAGGAGACTCAATAAAGCCTGAGCAGCTGGTGCTGTGAAAAGGGGGTGTGTGTGCGGCAGGGGACAGGGCGCTGACGGGACGGTCCCAGGGACAGGGGACATGTCAAACACGTACTGAAGGAACTGTCAACAGGGCCCAGTGGGTCACTGTCGTCATGAGAGATTCTGCTGCTTCACACAGCTTGCTGCACTGTGCTGACTCATTGTGCAGTCTATGGAGATCATCGAGATACGTTTCTCCTAGGAGTTGCATTTTACGTTTAAATGTTTCTGATTTCACATTTAGATTTTCACTTTTTTCAACAGTAAAAATGGAATATTTTCGAAAAGTAACAACTTTTTAAAATCACATTTTGTATGATAGTATCTGTTATTTGTGCAGGATGAAATATATACATATTTTTCTGGGTTCACTTAAAGTCACAGTAACCAAATTTCACATTACAGTGGAGCTGCATCACAAATTGGCGAGGGCTCATTGGCTCCTCCACCCCAAGTCGCTGGCACCGCCCGCGGCGTTCCGCAGGCCTCGTTCCTGATTGGCCAACGGGTACCTAGTAACCATGGAGACCTGTGTCAGTCTCCGTGACAGTGCCCACATGCAGCTGCATGAGAGACACCAGATGTTGTGCTCGTTCTCTCCCTCTTCCCGCTATTTTATTTTTTAATCTCCCGTCTTTCTCTCTGAGGGAAGATGGGTTTCAGATGGAAATATTTGTTACTGGAAATGCAACAATGGAAGAGATGAGCCAGTGAACTGGGATGAAGAAACAGGCTCTTTGCTCTTAGAAGTAGACAGCTTCCAGTGAACAAAATATGTTTGGATAATTAAAAAAAAATACACACAACTGCAAACTGCACAAAGCCAAAAACTAGGAGAGAAAATTGTCAGCAAAAATAAAACCAATTTAGAAACAGTTAACAAATAATCAAGGGCGGAAAGCTCTAAATTTATCCTCTCGGGTGAGGAATCTTTATTAAGAGCACCTGATTTTCCAAGCTGTATGAAGGAAAAGCTTTTGTAAATCCAAAGAATAGGCCTTAAAGGCAAAAGCTAAAATGAATATTAAATACTCTAATTCCTAGTGCTGTGAAATTAATATTACATATTCTGCCCCTACGCCTGGGTCCCCAGATGTGTTTGTCCATGTAACTGCATGCCGGCATTTTTGGATTTTTAGAGCTCAGTCTTCATGTGTGTATATAGTTTCATGTTTATATTAGTTTAGTTTCTATTATACAGTTTTCATTTTCAGTTTTTTTGGGGACACAATGACCCCACACACTCCTGAGACAGGCACATAGCCTCAATCCAACACTAAACAAGGGGGCAAAAATCTGAAATTTATCACCCATCCGCAGCTCATTCTCTTACAGATTTCAGCAAATTCCGGTATCACAATATGGCTCCTCTCTTAATGATTACACATTCTTGGGGCGAACTTCGCAAACTCTTGCCGCATCTTGCATCATCATTCCCACTAACGTAGAACATAAACCCGGAGAGCTGCGATTGGCTGATAGCGACGGCCGGTGATGGAGAGGGACTTGCTGCAGGGAAATGACGGCGTGTTCATGGAGGGAAGCGCAGGGGCATGGAGGGAGGCTTAATTAAACAGGCTAACGAGGTGGACCTAAGTGCAGCGGCAAGGTGGGGGGGGGGGGGAGGAGGATGACAGCCATGAAGATCGCGGCATGCGCCGAGGACGGTAATGGTGGTGAGATCGGGTTTAATTAGAACAACAGCGTTGATTCGTTGGCACCTCCTCGGTGGAGCAGCGTTCCCACCCGTTGGCCTGACAGTGCCTGACAGTGTGGGTCATTAGCGAGGATCGTTCTGAAGTTCACAGCCTTCTTTAAACCGAGGTGCCTGACAATGGTGTATAAAATAGAAGCAAGGGCTGAGCAAAAATGTGTATAATTGTGAGGCGAGGGTTAGCTCTTCGCAGGGCGAGTGACTCGCTCAAGAGCTTCTAAGAAAATAAATAAATAAGCTACGGAGGAGACGCGATAGCTTTTAGCCTCGGCGGGTAATTACCTCCCCAGCAGCAGCAATGGAAACTAGTGAAGCGAACAAACAACTCGTAGCTACTCTTTAAAAACAGGAGAATGAAGCACTTCAAGGATATGTAGCTCAACTTCACCTGAAACAGGCAGGAGTGGGTAAACAGATACTCAAACAGCAGTGGGTGGGGGAAAAAAATGAATCTTAAGTGCTCAGCTGAACTTAGATGAATTAATGAGATGCCAACATAATTAGCGAAAATCAACCATGTGTAGCTCTCCGCCTCTGACAAAACAGAGATCTCTGCAATCTCCAGGCTGCGCTGCCTGGGAGGTTATTGGATTTCCTCTCCAGTTACAGTCGTTGTTTAGGGTGTGCCAAACGTGATATTGTCTCCAAATGCTTATACAGAGCCTGAAGTCCGCATGAGTACTGGGGAAATGGCAGAATAACAAACACAGGAGACTGGAGAATTAGCTGGAAATGAAGTTAATCAGGGATAAACCCAGGCTGAGCTGCTCCTACTAGCATCCCAGAAGGGCCCTAAGCGAATGTGCTAACATGCTATCGTGCTAACAGGCCTGAGGATGCTGGGCGGCCTCTTCTCACCTGCGATGGTGTTGAGGAACATGAGGTACTCGAAGTTGGAGATCTCGCGCCTCTGCCAGCGCTGGGTCATGTTGGAGGACTTGAAGAGCTGCCGCGGGGTGGCCAGGGAGATGCGTCTGAAAAGCCAGGCTGCCACACTTAGCTGCTAAGCTATGACACGCGTAATGCAGAGCTCTACTGGCGTTTGCTAAGCGATTGTGACCATGTCAGAATGCAGATGTAGGAGGAAAATGCAGAGAAATCGGGGTGGGGGGGGGGCACATCGACAGCTTCAGAACGCATCCTCAGAAGAAGTACTTCATATAAAACTTAGCAGATGCTTTTATTTCGTTCCTCAACACTAGTGCACATGGGTAAGTACTGGGAATGGGAGCATTAGATCCTGTTACAGGTGCTTGAGGTTCTCCAACGATCCATTACTGAGAGTCTTCTGGAGAAAATAAAGACAAGTGTGGGCTTCTTTTGAAAGCCAAGGCCTTTCTTTCTGGATTTCATTATCCTGGGGGCCTCACACCCGTCAACGGGCGTCTGCCGTTATCCAAGAGAGTGGGACCCTGGCACAGAGCCCAGCTACAGAGTCTTCAAACAAGGAATCAGCCCGGTTCAGTCGGGGTCAATGGCCACTCAATGCAGTGACAGGAGCAAAGGGATTTCCACTGTCTGCGGGTGAAGGCTGCACTGTTTGCTGAAAACGAGAGCAGACAATGGCAACAGAGCCGCACGGCTGCGCTGCATACATAAACAGCAGGGGGCGTAGTGATTATATGAGCTGCAGCCATTGCAATGCAGGCCTATTGATGCTTGTATTCTTTAGAGAGGTGAAAATTCAATTTCTCTGGTAAATATTGGGTTTAAAATTGGATAAGGTATCACATTTAAAGGCTTATAGGTGACCACTATGCAAATCAAATTAAAAATTAGAACAATGCTAATGTACAATGCAGTCCTCACGGTACTTAGAACTAGAAGGTGTATAAATGTGTGTCTTACCTGGCCTGCGGCAATCCATAGCTGGTTCCCACCCCCACCCTCGGTAAACCGTAGACCACCTTCTTAACCGTGGCCTGATCGGGGAAGTTGAACATAACCGATGCTGTGGAGACATTGATCACACAGTTGACATTCACAAACATCCAGGCAAGGCTGGGTTTCAACTGGCTACCAGAGGAGGAAAAGGGCAGGGGGCTTTACTTCTGTTGGCCATGAAGATCTCCAGGCCCGTGTTCTGCAACAGGTAGCGCCTGGAGAAGACTGCCCGGATCTCGCTGAACATCCATTTTCCATGCAGGCCCTCGGAGTACGCTAAGACCTGACACGAGGAGCATGGGGAGAGAGAGCAAGAGACAAAGAGCAGTGTGAGCATATCCAGGCCTGACATAACGAGCACAAGAGAAACGGCAAAAAAGATGGGAGGTCAGAAGAAATGAGAGAAGAAGTGAGACAGAAAAGACAAAGACGACCAAGTAGAAGTTACAGCAAAAGATCTATCTCACTTCAAATAGAACCGGCACAAAAACAATAAACATCAATTTAACAGCAAATGTAGACGTTCTGATTCCTGCACTGCTGGCGTTGGCAAGAATCCGCAGTAACATGAGTGGGTTGTGAACGATTTATGCGACCGTCTGTGTCAAAAGTGGGACAAGGGGCGTATGACAGAGTTCTGCCTGCTGTGAGGTTTTCCGTTCGAGGGGGAGCCTTGAACACATTATGCGAAGTGCATCAGCACTGAAGCCAGAGATAAGAGTGTAAGCGACATGCATAGAGCAGGGCCTGGCTGAGGGGCTGTTAGGGAGCTACGGCTGTGAGTGAGTGATGTCAGGGGTGGGGGGCTCCTTATCCTCCTCCCTCGAGCACCATCAGCAGCAGGAGAGACTGTTCACAGGTCACACTCAGCGCCTTTCAAACTCAGTGAGGGAGGTGTGACAGAGAGTAGCACCCCCCCCTCATCCCCCACCCTGCCCCAGGTGCACAGCCGGCAACGCGGCG
>JAODJU010000036.1:14551702-14563677 GCA_026776725.1 Gnathonemus echidnorhynchus
CCACCCCGGGGCTTGGGGAGAGACACGTTACTTCGGGGAAGGTCAGGTCTAATGCTAATATTCATTTAAGGAAGCGACAGACTCGGGAAAGTCCGCACAGGCCGGGATGTGTTAATTTCTCCCAGGAATAATGTTTCCCACCACTGCAAAGCCCCCTTCCCCACCACAGCCTCTCTCTGGAGCTCAATTAAAAGCGGATTATGTCAGGATGCTCTATCTGAGACTGGGACGCCATTGCTCCTGTGCATCGCCTCCCTGCACAACACCCTGCCTGACACCTCAGCATCCCTGCCTCTCCTCGTCGCCATGGTGACGAAGCCTGGGCAGCCGAGAGGTAGAAGCAAAGTGTCTTGGCGAGGCTGAGAGGCCGGGGGTGTGGCGGGAGGGGGAAGGCTCGGCCACACGAAAGCTCGAGAGGCACAGGGAGTCGCAACCACGGCAACAAACGTGGCAACAAAAAACAACAACGGCGACAAGGGCGAAGGTATGTTCAGTTTCCTGAGGTGCTGACAGCTATGGTGGCACAACGCTGCCCCAAGCCGCTACGGGCTGGGAAAAGTCAGCATCGCTCTGGATGGTTCAGACAACAAAGGCGCAGAGTGGACATAAATCCCATAAAGCTTCACCTGGGTCACTCAGGGGTACCCATAATGCACAAGGAGTCACCTCATTCCCAGAAACCACACAGCTTGGGCCAGTAGCTAGGCCTCAGGGACTCACCCAGGCTCTGTTCACACACTCACTGCTTATGTCAATAGTGTCCTGCTTGTCCTTTATGCCTGAATACAGCTGGAATTTTGACTGAAGTGATTTAGGTGAAACAGAGGAACAAGACTAGGAATCTTCAGGCTACAAACACCAGGAGCCTGAACACTCAGCCTGCAAACACCAGAAGCCTAAACACTCAGGCTCCAAACACCAAGAATCTGAACACACAGACTGCAAATATCAGAAGCCTGAACACTCAGGTTGAAAACACCAAGACTCTGAACACTCAGCCTGCAAATACCAGGAGCCTAAACACTCAGGGTCCAAACACCAAGAACCTGAATCCTCAGGCTGCAAACACCAGGAGCCTGAACACTCATCCTGCATGAATCTCGGCCTGCAAGCGTCTGGGCATCTTCACATTCTTAAATTGATATCAGGACTGCACTTCCCCGCGACCCAGTAGGATAAGCGGGTTTGACAATGGATGGATGGATGCACTTCTTTTTGATATGCATTTTTAAATTCACCCCTTAACAAATTTATTACAGCCATCAAAATGTCACACAGCATCTGACAGCTATTTTATGAAACAGCCATCAAAACCAAAATGCTTATTTAAAAAAAAGGGACAACTGCTTTACTTGCAACTTCACCAAATGAATCGGCCCGTAATTCCCCCCAGGACCCGCAGGACGACTTCGGCGTGCTTACATAACACTTTGAAAAGCAAATCACACGCTGACATTTGCTCCCGCGTGCATGGAGAAACAGATGGGCCTGGCTTTGAAGATCCGACAGGGCGGGGGCAACGGCGCCGAACGGTGCTGGGGGGGGGCTGCACACACAGGAAGTCACCGACAGCAAACCTCTTCAGCCGGGCCACGCGGAGAACAAACACCGACGCTGGTTAGACACGAAAACACACCCCCACCCCGTCACTGTCACAGGCCGCCCAGACTGGGGCGAAAAAATTCACTTCCCCTTCTTCTCCTTTTGAAGGGGGTGGGAGTTCAGGACGGAGGGCGAAACAAGGGTTTAAAGAGGAGAAAAACAAAATAATAATCAAGCAGCTCAAAGAGTTCACGTCAAAAAAAAAAATTGCCAACAAAACTCGCTGCGGTTTAAGCCAACAAGCCAGGATCCGAATGAGTTCCCTGACAAAAGCACACGGCTCATTGTTTGAGGCCCAGCTGTAAGAGATGGCGTTTAATGAACCTGTCTGCCAGGGCTGTCCCTCGCCTGTCAGAGGTGTCAGCTGGTGACGAGCGTGGGGATGAGGGCCCACAGTCACAGACAGGCCTGCCAGCTGGAGGCTCCCGTCCCAGTCTAATCACAGCACCAGGAAGGGGCCGGTGTGGGCCGCTCGCTCGTGGTCTGTCACGGCGGGGGCCAAGGGAGCCTGGAAGATGGGGGGGGGGGAGAGCCTTTTGTTTCCGGTGGAGGGCGTGCTCCTCCAATCTCACCCCACCCCACCCCGAGCGCGTGGTAATTAAACCACTGGCACATGCGATTCCGTGAAAAATCAGGACCCTCCCCTGCGACCGGGGATGTCATCTCGCTCCTTGGGGGGCTGGGGGTGGGGGTTTGCTTCCCCACCTTTGTGGCTCCCCCTCCGCTCTTGAAGGTGGGACCTGACAAGTCACAATTCACCAGGGCGGCATCAGACGAGGAAAGCATGTGTCACATGACTGGGGCGGTGGGCACAGCGGGGTGATTACAGGTGAAACCGAGGGCCGCTGCCCCCACCCAGCCACCCCTCCCATGAAGGCACAGTTGATCTAACAGCAAAGAAACCATTAAAATAATCTTCTGTTTCACTTTTCACATTTTCAGTATTCCAAGAGAAGCAGTTTAGCAAACCGTGCACTTTTCCGGGGACAGAGACAGGGTTACGTCAATTTGAGAGACCCCCCCCAACCCCCCAGATGCAATTTGCCTCCCTTTTCAAATGAGGACAATCCCTCTCTGCATCAGATTGTCGCAGAAATATGGCCCCTACTTGACAACGGCAAAGGCCCAATTCGGCATGACTGATATGTTTATACGGGAGACGCTAAACACTCAGGAAACCTGCTAGGGCTCGATTCCCCGGTGCCTCAGATCTTTCCCAGCAATATCTGTACCATAAACAAAGAGCCCAAACTGAGGAAGGTCTCGATGGAAACTGGCTGAATTTGCAGTGCAGCAGCCACCCAAGACAGGGGAAGGATAGCTGTGGCGGCTCACCTATTCTGGAGATTTCCGTCGAGCATGTGGGCTTCTGTGTGGACCGGAAGCCCGGCTGTGCCGGCGAGTGGCTGACAGACGCGGAGGACGTTGCAGCTCAGACCAACGTGGTCTCCTGCAGCGACGCGTTCAGACACAGCGTAAGTGGTACCAAATACTGCCTCCACCTGAATGATATCTAACAGGCTGGGTCACAATACAACCAGGGAAGCGGCTTTCATAGGGGACACCAGGGCCAAAGCTGCTATCTAGTGATCCGAGGTTCACACGGGGGCTGGAGATACCTTCAAACCGGAACCCGAGGCCCCAGTGAGGACGGGCAGCAGCGGGCCCGCTCACCGCACACGACTTCACCGCAATGCCCTCCATCGAGGCTCTCAGCTAACGAGCACAGCTCAGGCGAGAGCAAAACGGGCAGGCGGAGCACGACGCCGCGATGTTCCTCAGCGCTCACATCCGCGTGCATCCAGCAGGCTGCTCAAATATAAACCTGCCTCATCCACATATTCAGGTACCAGCCGGTGAGTGGGCGTGAAAAACACCGGCAATGTGATACAGCGCTGATACAAAGGTAACGGCTACGTCTTGAAACAAAATCCTTATCATTTTTATTACTAATAACTATTACTAAAATTCAGAATGCTCTACTGGCCCAAAATTTACAGAATCAAAGCGGTACAGCGGTTTACAGAACACGCCATCTTTATGTATATACTGACCTGATGATCTCACAACTCCACTAATTATAGTTACATTACTCTAAATCTCTGTTGCTATAAACACCATGCTGCTGTTAAAAGTACATAAATACACAACCTACATATAACTAAATGTGCCCCGATATGAAACAGCTCTCACAGGCGTCATTCTCCGCGTGTCTGGTGAAGGCGGGAGCCATGTGAACGGTCTCTGCCAAGAATTTAAATGTTGAAGTTGGGAGCTGTAATCCCCTCTAGGTCTTCCCAGATTTAAAGCAGAGAATATGGCATATCAAAGGCCGCATTTCATCTGATTCTTCACAGTGATGGCTGCCGCAGACACGGCGGGTGAGGGGGCTGGGGCGGTGGGGGTTGGCGGGAATTAAAATTGATTCAGATTATTTGAGCTAAAATAAAACGGCGCCATCCACAGGCTTGCAGATATCTCAACTTTAATAAAGTAGAGAGCCCCATATTGCAGGTAGCGGGGGGAGCTTTGCATAATCAGTGTCAGAACGCATTTGGGCTGCTGCCGGAGTGTGGCGGGCGTGACTCCCGCTCGCACGGTCCAGGCAGGCCGCCGTTGCGGACGGCATGAATATGCATGACGCGCAGCCGCCGATCCCTGCCTCAAATGTCCAGCCAAGTTTGTCAATAATGTTTATGCCTCAGGAGGCTTTTCACGCGCATTAGCGAGGCTTGTGGTCTATAAACACACGGCTTTTGGGGGGGGTGACTTAAGGCGGAGGGATTTTACCCACCCTCCCTCCCATAGTCTTGGTGGTATGGTTCCATATTGTGTTAGCCGGGAGCGTTGGGGTACTCTCACCGGTGCCTACGGTCGTACATCAACGGCAGCCCCTCCGACATGAGGAGGCAGGGCAGCCGGGAGGGAAAGGGGATTGACCTACTTTGGAATTTAGCTGGAGTTAGCAGGGAGAAAAGCAGGCGCTCCAGCTAAGGAGGAAGCGCCATTATCGCAGGTTTACCAAGCTGCCAGTCCCCATTCGACGCGAGTGCGGAGGCCGCAGCAAAAAGCCGGGGGTCTCTGCTCCTCCACGCATACAAACAAACTCACCGCTGCTGCTCACATCTGTCCAGACACTCCTGATAAGAAATCATCTGCAGAAATGTCAGGGAATGCTCAGCCGGATCTAAAAAATAGATATCTGGGCGTCCTGGAGATGTCTCCCTTTATCTCCATTCCAACCGTCTCAGTACATCTATCAGTGAGATTACGAGACAATCTGGATCTTGTCCTGAGCTCCATCAATACTGTATGTCTCAGTCTTTGTGTTATTTGAAGTTATTTAAAAAATGATAATTTCCCCCAAAATCCTTTAAATAAATATTTAAAACTAGAGGCAAATATGGTAAATATGATGATTTAAATAAGAATGTTAAATTAATATTATATATAATATAATAATGAACGTTATATGATATTAATGTATTTTAATGCTGTTAAGGTATGTAGGTTGTTAAGGTATACTTACTTGCTGTTTATGAATGTTCTATGAATGCATTATAAAGCATTATGAAGGTACAGTTAACAGAAAAATGTATTACCTGATCACCATATTAGGCAACAGAATAGAAGATTTTATCCTGATTTTTAGGGAAAACTATTTTCAAAAGTATTATTTACATGCCTAGTCCTGTTTATTTATTTATTTTCTGAAAGCAAAACTGAACTGTTTCACAATTTAGTTACAACACTAGGCTCAGTCATAGCCATATTAAGTTATTAAATTAAACACTGGGAATCATTGCACAGTGACTTAATTACATAATTACATCAATACGAAATATAACTACTAGTGTAACATAACTGTGCAAGTGATGGATGACTGGACACTATAAATCCTGACTATGACAATAGCAGGAGCAAGATGGGGGGAAACAGTGAGGACAGGACAAGGTAAAACTGCAGGGCAGGATAGGGCAGGGTAAAACAGTGAGTACAGGACAAGATAACACAGTGAGGACAGGACAGGGTAAAACAGTGGGTACAGGACACGATAACACAGTGAGGACAGGACAGAGTGAGACAGTGAGGACAGGACAGGGTAAAACTGTGAGTACAGGACACGATAACACAGTGAGGAGAGGACAGAGTGACACAGTGAGGACAGGACAGGGTAAAACTGTGAGTACAGGACACGATAACACAGTGAGGACAGGACAAGGTAAAACTGCAGGGCAGGATAGGGCAGGGTAAAACAGTGGGTACAGGACACAATAACACAGTGAGGATAGGACAGGGCAAGACAGTGGGGACAGGACAGGGTAAAACTGTGGGTACAGGACAGGGTAAGACAGTGAGGATAGGACAGAGTGAGACAGTGAGGACAGGACAGGGTAAAACAGTGAGTACAGGACACGATAACACAGTGAGGATAGGACAGGGCAAGACAGTGAGGACAGGACAGAGTGAGACAGTGAGGACAGGACAGGGTAAAACTGTGGAGACAGGACTCAGTAAAACTGTGAGGACAGGACAGGCAAGACAGTGAGGACAGGATAGGGTAAGACAGTAAGGACAGCACAAGGTAAAACAGTGGGTACAGGACACGATAACACAGTGAGGACAGGACAGGGTAAAACAGTGAGTACAGGACACAATAACACAGTGAGGACAGGACAGAGTGAGACAGTGAGGACAGGACAGGGTAAAACAGTGAGTACAGGACTTGATAACACAGTGAGGACAGGACAGAGTGACACAGTGAGGACAGGACAGGGTAAAACAGTGAGTACAGGACACGATAACACAGTGAGGATAGGACAGAGCAAGACAGTGAGGACAGGACAGGGTAAAACTGTGGAGACAGGACTCAGTAAAACTGTGAGGATAGGACAGGGTAAAACTGTGAGTATAGGACAGGCAAGACAGTGAGGACAGGACAGGGTAAGACAGTGAGGACAGGACTCAGTAAAACTGTGAGGATAGGACAGGCAAGACAGTGAGGACAGGAAAGAGCAGGACAAGGTAAGACAATGAGGACAGGATGAAACAGAATGTGACAATGAATAGTACAGCAATGCACACTAATGTCTACTGTTATTTTGACCATCTTGTTTACCTGTGTTGTCATCTGGCTTTCTTTTTTCACTTCTGTCTTCCCTTTTTGCTTTTTTTGGATTATTTTGTATAAATGATGCAGGAATACATACAGGTAAAATGCCTTTGGGTGACTGTTGTAAAAGGCACTATATACAAATATATTTTATTGAAATGAATTGAATATTTGACTGTGCAATGACTGTTGGATGGCTGGTTTTGGACAAACACGCGAACACGCAGGAACATGAAAACCGACCAGCCAAGTTTAAAGGAGTCTGAGCAAAGGGGTGCTCCCTCAGCCACAAGGTTCACGGAGGCTGCTTTAACTCGCCTTCCTCTAGGGAATGGCAGCTTTAAGATCACCGTAAGATCACTCACGACTGCCACACATAAAGACAAGCATTTTTAGAAGGCCGGGGTGTGAATGGTGTAGATGGGGTGGGTGGAAGGTAGACCTTGTAGATCAGCGAGAGCTACGATGGTGCCCAATCCATCTTGCCTCCAAGCTGTCGCCAGGGCGATCCTCTCGGTGTCACGGCAACAGTGAGGCCCTCATCCATTATCCTTTTATCCATGTTATTCACCTGAAATTGCTTGATAATACATTACAGATTTGTCTTCCCTGCATAATTCTCGCTGTCATCGGTGGTGTATCATCTCGCAAACATGCGCCCCCACCCCCCGTCACCAGGCCTTTGAGGATTATCGCTGGTGACACCTTCAGGGGGCCAGCTGGGAATCTGAAATATCTTTTTTTTTTTCCTGCTGTAAAGTGGAATTAGCTTTGACCTATCTGTCATAGCCAAAAGCACAACAAGTCGTTGGGAGCGAAAGCCAAGGTAAGAAACACATTCTTATCGGGCCGTCAGTGCAGGGCAGCATGGGAGTTTATGTTAATGAGGCCCTTTGGAGAGGGGTAACCCCCAGGGGCTGTGGGGGAAGCCTTGTACAGCGGGCCAATAATCTGGATGTTGAGAGCAAGAGATAATTTGTAGTTTATCCCCTTGTAATTATGTAGTTTAAAATCTTTGTACTGTTGCTAATCCTGGCCTATGCGATGGTACCCACAGAGCGCGTGTCGCAGTAGAGCTTCAGCTGTCCTGCGTCTGATTGGGTGGCCACCCCAGGGCATAAGAGGGTGGGGTATCCACCACATGGTAAATGTTATCAGGCATAAAGACTCAAGGGGGAGGGGCTTGCAGAGAAGGCCCTCCTACCAGCCATTGGCCCTCTTTCCGCACATTCTCCTTTGTTGGGGAGTGCTGGGTGTGGCCGGCAGGCCAGCGAAGTTGCCGTGGGGGGGTGGGGGTTGGTGGGGCGAGGTGGTGCTGTGGCCACGCCTGCCAAGTCTGACAGCCACTGACAAGCTGCTGGACCTGCTGTGATTTGACTAATTACGCCGGATTAGAGCATATCAAGGCAAGCTGTTCTCCCCTGGGTCAGTGACCTGCCCACTGCGGCAATTGTTCCTACCGTCTCGAAGGCTGCCAGAACGGAGGCAAAGATCTTACACCCCCACTGCCCCCCTCACCAGCAAAAATCAGCTCACATATTATTCCTGAGCAGCATTTTATTCATAAGACAGACCCCAGTACATACTCAGCCTCTCTGTGCACACTGAAAATGCAGAGCGTCAAAACGAGCACAGAAAATAACAAGCTCCCGTGTCCTTGCTGCTCTGCCTGTATCAAACTGGGAGCGGCATGGCTCCTCCCAGTCCTCCCAGACAAAGCGCCGGTGGCTTCAGACGCAAGTCTGGGTGACCCCTGATGTCCCCATCTCCTTCCTCAGGGGAGGGACCGGAGCCCAGCCAAGCAGGGACGTCCGCTGTGCTCCCGCTGGACGCTGCCGTTTACTGACCCACTTACTCATCGCCGGGGGGGCGTCCCTGCTGCTAAGCCACAGAGCTGATACACAACATTTTATTCAATGTTTTCATGAATCGTAATGAAACGACAAATTAATGAAATCCATTCAGCGCTGCGATATGGGGTAAATTACATAGGCCGGGGGCATAACTGATTACAGGGGGCAGTTTGTGCCATCAGGAGGACTTTGCCATATATGTATATATCATTTTCCGTGCTTTTGGGGGAATAAGGAGTAATTATGGTAGAACATTCTAGGGAAATTACCTCAAAAACACCATAAGTATGATTTTTTTTTTATTAATACCTTACAATTTTAATTTTGTTACTGAAAAGATGTTTAATATGTTTAATATTATTAGATTCGTCATTATACCATGATTCAGATTTAATTTCACTGAATTACAAGGGTGTTGGTTTTATATAAACATATCTGTAAAACACGCCACCAGTATACATCAGCGTCTGTGTGGGAGCAACACCAGGCCCGCGAGGGTGTCCGGTAACGGGCTCACCATGGCAGAAGCAGCAGCTTCAGAGAGGAATACCAAAGAGGCTTACGTCCTGTTTCACGAAACATTTAGGCTGGAGGTCTGAAGGGGGCTGGAGACGACGGCAGTTTTGGTGGTGGGAGGGGGCAGAGAGGGGTGGCTTTAAAGCTGTAAAAAGTGCTTCTGGGATCCGCGGCCCTCATTGTACAGGAGTCACATCAAATTAACACTGAGGGCCCATTTGCTGGCCTTTCTTCCTGCAAGCTTTTCAGATCGGATTAGGCTGTGGAAACTCAGAAATTACCAAAGCACCTATTAAGCGTTCTGCTCAACCCCCACCTCCCCAACCCCCCCCCTCCACATTGCCCTTCAATACGGCACGTCTGACAGACCACATGAACATTCCAGTGAAGAGTGAGGCAGGATGGATGCTTAGCCAAAGGGTTACGTTTTTTTTTTTTCCTTGAAGCATCAAGAGACACAGCGCAAAATCCACGCTTAAAAATAAACACATTTGCTTCCATATGGAGAAAAACACAGCGTGCAAATCAATGGGGCTAAATCCTGTTACTTGGGCCGCAGGGTCTGTCATCAAGTATGACAACCTCCCGCCATTTCCAACGCCGGCATTTTAATGCACGGGTGAGCAGCGAGCGGCGAGGGGTCTGCTGCTTTCGCTTTTGCGATTTCCCAGAATTCCAGGCAAATGGAATACCAGAAGATCAAGGGGACAGTTCCAAAGGAACACTGGGAGCGTATGAATTGTAATTGTGGCTCCTAACAGGATTGGAGAGGGACCCTCGGCAGTCTCTGAGAGATGGGTCGAGTGGAGTTAAACGGCTGTCGGTCCAAACGACCCGCAAAGCCAGCGAGGAGCTGCATGCAGGACGCTTCTTTACAGCCACTCCTCGGGGGGGACGTTGCAAAAGCTCTGCTGAAGCCGCCCCAAAAGGGCCCAGACAAAACCTGCGGAAAGGAGATTTAACCGCGGTGCAGGGGGGGGGGGGGGGGAACCACTCATTCAGGCTGTGACATTTACTGTAACATTTGGCTGAGAGACACAAGCATCCATGACCCAGGACTGGGCAACAGGCTGGGGCTATGAAGAGAGAAGACGATCCTGTGAGCGTATCTTCACAGACTCAAACACGCGTGGACGTCTTCAAGGATGAAGAGGATGACTGGGTAGCGATCAGGAGGAGGTTGGCTGGGTCGGCCTCAATCCCAGAGGGCCGAGGGAAGAAAAAAGCAGCGGCAGCAGCGGGGAGCGGCAGGTCAGATGGGGGGAGGGGCACCTGCAGGTGGACCATTTCCTCACAACACCCAAAAACCCTGACAGAACCCAGCATCTCCGCACACGATGGGCGGCTGCTTTCCGCCTGCCAGCCCCAGCCCAGCTCTCCCCATGACACCTACCCCCAGCAAAGCCCCTTAATTTGACCCTTATTAAACTCCTAATTGGATTGCGAGCGGGCGGGAGGAGACTCGCAAGGCCCTTTATTCACATCACATTCTTTCTCTTCAGCCCTTTCCTTTGTTTCCATTTGCAGGTTGTCACCCCTTTTGGCAAAAGCTGCCAAAAAAAACACACAAAAATAAGCCTTTCCCATAAAAAACACAAGCAATTGTAACAGACAATAGCAGAAATAATATTAAATAATCCCAGAGCAATCAAATCTAACAGCACTGCAATGGCGTCCTTTTGTCCTGTGGGATTTGAATTTCCCCACAAAGCCCTCGGCTGCTCAGTGTGGCCGACGCACGACCCCCGTTCAGCCCCCACAAAGCACCAGTCCACAGCGTTCTGATTGGGGGGGGGAGCTTTCGGACCAAGCACGGTCACACGGTGTAAGGATCCCAGGCAGACGCTCCACAGCAGCGCCCCCTTACACACTTATGAGGTGAACCTGCCCCTACCCACTAAAAATTAAGCACAAAAGTAAAAAGTCCAACACGAGCATCAATCACGTTAATTACGGAAAACAGCGCAATAACAATGATTACGGCGACGTCTAATTAAGCAACAGAAGATAGAGGACAGGAGACTGTTGATAGCAGACAAGTGTACAACAAGGCATAATTATAGAACCTGAAATTAGTTCATCGCCCCAAGGCAAACAGAAGAGGGAGAGAGAGAGGGAGGGAGGGAAGGAGGGAGGGAGAGCGAAGCGAGGAGAGAAGGGGCGAAGGGGAGAGTGAGAGGGGACAAGACGAAGGAGGTACGGCTTCTGACAAAAAAAGGGGGCTTCACAAATAAGCAAACAAAAAAAAACCTGCCTTCAATGTGTAAATGAGGGAGGAACGGGGGGTTTGCCCCCCCCGTTGCAGAGTTCCCGCCGCTCGGATGAGCAGGGGGGGCAGCAGAACGTGATCAAGGGGAGCCAGCTCTGGGTGCGGCAGGCGTCGCAGCGAAGCCTCAGCTGGGCCCCCCCCCACCGTCGCCAACCCCTGCCAATCATTCATTACGTGGGCCAGCGCCGCAGAGCCACCTCCTGAGCCGGGCCTGTCGCGTGACGGCTCCTGTAAACGCCTAATCCCCTTCGTTAGACAGTGTCAGTGGCGCGGCTGTGGCACGCTGGAGCCGGCGAGGGCCCTGCCAGACAGCCGCGACTGACGCCGTAATCAAATCATCGCAATTCCAACTAGGTACCACGCAAGCTCCACGCTTTTTTCTTTTTTTCCACCACGACCCCCCCGCCCCGGCTGCGAGGAGCCCCCTACAGTTCTCCCCACCCTGCCCGAGGCTCCCCGACCCTCGTAACCGTAGTAGATTGGGCACTTTTTGGGCTAATTATTCGAGGTGCAGGAAAAAGGAGCCTCGGAATGGTGCTGCTCTATGTCTCGGGGCTGCTCCTTGTCTCGGGGCTGCTCCATGTCTCGGGGCTGCTCCATGTCTCGGGGCTGCTCCTTGTCT
>JAODJU010000036.1:14563777-14576845 GCA_026776725.1 Gnathonemus echidnorhynchus
CGGGGCTGTTCCATGTCTCGGGGCTGCTCCTTGTCTCGGGGCTGCTCCTTGTCTCGGGGCTGCTCCTTGTCTCGGGGCTGCTCCTTGTCTCGGGGCTGCTCCTAAGCAGGAGACCGCCTGAGGGTGCTGCTCCGGCCAAGGTGACTCGGTCAGCCCATCAATCGAGTCTGACAAATCGAAGCAAGGGCACAGAAACACCAGGGCAGCCCCCTGAACCGACCACCGTGGCCAGGCAAAGCCAGAGGTGACCGCGCTACTGACAGGGGGGTCTGCAGAATCGGGCTGACTACACGCCTCCGGCGCGGGACAGACACGTGATCATCCCCGCGAGCAGCCCACCACACGGGCGGAAGGCGACTGCTCTGCACATCTACAGCTGTCAGAGGAGGGTCCGCTGAGGTAAATACATTTGGGGGGGGGGGGGAGGTGACAGACACCAGACGCCCACTGCTGCTGGCAAACAGGCGTGATTTAGAGATGCTGAAGAGGCTATTGGTCCGACGCCCCCGAAATTAAGGCTACAGTCAGGTAAAAAAGCAGCAATTACCCCATGCTAAAACTCCCATAATGCCATTCTTTATGTGGGCAGAGGTTTCTAACCATTCATTTTACCTTAAGCATCTTTTAGCAACCTATTTGACAGACAACTGAGACCTTGTTTAACAGACATGTTTTCCTTGTTTTTCTTTTACCAAAGCAGGAAGAAAATAAGGACGGTCCACGTCGGCTGTAATCACTGACCCGCTCCCTGTCCGACAGCCTGTCTGATCCATCCCCCCCCCCCCCATCTTCCCACAATGCACCTCTCCTTCTCTTTTTGGGGACAGCAGCCCGGGTGAAAGAAGCAGTCGTGTGAGCGTGCCTTTCCGCTAGACTGCGCTGGAGCGTTGGATGGCAGTAGCCCCCACCCCGCCCGTCTGTGCAGGCCAACCCTGTGACGGTGTGGTGAAGATCACACACCCTGCTATCTTGAAAGCAACACACGATATTATGATTTTCTTTTTGTTGGCCGGGGGGGGTGGCACTAGAATAATGCTACCAGCACAGGACGCATCAAAGACATGAAGCCACCCTGCACGGACTCCCCAGGCGCAGACAGGAGGGGCCGGCTTCATTAGTGGACATTACCCCCCAATATGGTGGGGCCCCATTCACACGTGTCAGCTGTGCGAGGGCCACAATGGGCCAGGCGCGCTGATGAACTCCCACCGCCGCCCCGGAGAGTCCATAAAACGGCTGGCGGAGGGTCCGCCCCCTCGCGCACCACCAGATGACACAGATGGGGCGAACCCAAACAAAAAGAGAAGAGCCCCCCCTTTGTGTGAAGTGGGAGTCCTTTCAAGAGGCACTCAAGCAACAAATTGGGGAAATCTGTGCAGGCAGAGACAGGACTTGCTCTTTTATTAGGGGGCCAGCGGCAGCCTAAATGAAATCAGATTTATGGCCTTCCACCACAATGCAGCTTTTCGCAAAATCTAATGAGCCCCTTTTTTTAGAAAGTGAAGTTTTGATGGAGAGCAACTCAGCTGAAGTAGATAAAGGTTCTTAATTCACTAATTCACTTACAACAGCCTTGGGCAAACAAGAAAAGTTGCTTAAAATGGTCTTCCTTTTGTGTGGGTACTATTTATAAACTTAACTCACCAGAAATTATTGAGTTTAATAAATAACTCTACTTCTTCACTGCCAATTCAACTTCCTCTTATTTGCTTGACCTTAATTAGGAGGATTACCACTACAATGCTTTTGTTATGGCCATCTCCTGTCTAACACAGGTTTAAAGGAAATGCATTTTTATGAACCTGCACCTTAGGGCTGCATTAAGGGCTTTATTTAATATTTAACAGTTTTTCTAGCCGGCACAAAAAATGCCACTGAGAAGAGGCAGCAGACCGGCATCTGGGTAAAGACCCCGAAGCCATGAGGCAGCGGGTTCGACACCCACATCTGCAGCATCACATGGGGAAACATGTGAGAAACACACTGGCTTCCTTTATCTTACACCTATATGTTATTTATACTATATGTGTGTGTGTGTGTGTGCGTATCTCAATAATTTGTTAAATTAACTGTTAAAACTGTATGCTGCCCAGTCGAATACAGATATAGACTAAATTTAAAAATTTTATGACTACATACATTATGTATGTATGTGTGTGTGTATATATATATATATACACACACACCACACACACATATGTGCATATAATATGATTATATATAGTTGCTTTTATAGAAGCACTGCATAGGAAAACATGATTTTAGTGCTTCCACAATGGTAAGTTCCTGGTTAGCCAAGTGTTTTTCGTTTTAATAGTGTGCTGTTCCCAGCATGTTCGGTGCTGCCCAGGGTCTGACCATGCTCCATCCCCCAGACCTGGCCTGCGACACCCTCCCCCCCCACCAACACGCCTGCTCTCTCCCTCCCCATGGCCCAGCCGCGCTGCAATCTGCATAGAGGGAGCATTTGTCATCATTAGCCCCGGTTCTGACAGTTGGCACCGGCACCTCAGATCTCAAGGACTGGCAATTATGAAGCCTTCATTCTTTATTTGGGTCACATGACCCAATTTCATATCACGGGCATCGCCAACAGCAATTCATTACAACCCCCCCACCCTCCAATAAAAAAGGGGGGGAAGCCCTCCGAAGCTCATATATATTTTTCAGTAGATCGCTTCGGCTTTTCCTGTTTTGCCTACCGTCTGTCTAATTGGGCCCATTTAAAGAGGAGGTTTTCTGAGTGATTCCTGAATGATTTGCGGCTGTGCACCATCAGGTCAGCTGGTAAACGATGACAATTAACTGATAGACAAGGGAAGATTAATTGCGGAGCCACAACAGGACACCGTCCAGCATCCTCCCTATCGGATGGAAACGGGAGCAGCAGGTTTTAAACCTAAAGATTTTATTTTACAAAGTTACTGACGTACCAAATAAATAAATAAGTACATAAATAAATAAATAAGTAAGATAAAGCTCAGTGGTGGAAAGGTAAACGAGAGAACAATGAGTCAACAACCGAGTGTTCCGGTCCCAACCCCGACAATTGTCCTTCTATTTGCTGTCGGTTATAGGAAATAGCGCGGTGCTTAACGAAAAGGTGGGAAACTGCGACCGCGGAGTTTCGGAGACCCCACTGCGGCCCGACTGCTTGGACGGGGACGGGGACGGGACGTGGGGCGGGGAGGGGACGTGGGACGGCGCAGGGATAGGGGGAACGCGGCGAAGATCCATCACTTCCCGTCAGTTACCGTCCTCCTGGCTTTCGAAGCGCGAGGCGTATCGCTAATTTTCTGCATTATTATGTAAACCGGTTTTTAATAAATAAAACTAAACAGTATTAACGTTAAATCTATGCAAATTCATGCGGTCATTTATCAGAAAAGCTGACAAGCATTCCATATTGGGGGTAAATTGGGGGGTGGGGGGTGGTAGCAATTGAGCCTCCCGAGCAGTGACATTTAATTAATTTTTGTGTTTTCTCCTCTCCCCCCACCATACAATGGCACACCAAAGAAAAGTCCCCCCGCCACCCCGATCTCCTTTGTGTTCTGGCCTTAACCACATATGGCTTTTGCCTGTTCTGCTGATCTTGACAAGACCTGCAGACGCCTCCGGCTACGCGGTCTCCGGTGATGAGCACTCCTGGGACGGGTCGGTATGCGCCGCGTGAAAAATAAAACAAATTAAGGGAGACGATCCACAAGGGGGCAGGGGAAGGTGCTGTCAGGCCAAAGGGGAAGATGAAATATTAAACACGTACCCCACCTACCCTGCACGTTAACTGTATCTCGTATAACATCAACATCCCGAGACTCAAATGCCGCGATAAACACTAGTCTGGGTGTGTATTGTAATTAATAAACGTACCTCTTGGTTCCAGTGTATTGGCTTCCTATGCATCGATAGAAACATGATTATAAATATATAATAAATTTACAAGTTGGGTATACTTGATTCCATTCTTATTTTGTCTACAACGCTGGCTCTTGTAACACCAATCAGCGTTTATGACTACAAAGCAATAATTTCGAAACAATATATCTCACAATCAATGCTAATTCTCGATTTCCAGAAATTAAACTCATGAATGTGGTAGGGGGAAAACACCTTTAGAGAGAAAAAGAAAACGTTAATTGTTGAAAATAAGATGACCGAATATTCGTCAGGAAATCCTTGCAGTTAGACGGACTGATTGGTCTTAATCCCGATGGACACGTTTCCGAGGCTGCGAAAGGTTTGACAGTTCCTTACACCTCAGTCCTTTAAAGTCGGGGGAGGGGGGGCAGTCCGACTAAGTTTCTCCTCATGGGAGTTAATTTACTCCGGAATGAACACGTCCAATACCGCTTACAGTCTCCGCCGAACAAGCCGCAGCTGTCAGTATCACAGAAGCGACGGCCGTCATATAGGGACCCCACTGACTAATCGGGCATTTCATGACAAGCCTCAATGAAAACTGAACACAAATTCAGACATCCCTTATATACAGACATTTTGCAAATCGTAAATTTCAGGAAACTTTCCCGAGTTAAGTAAAACACAGAAAAAAAAAGAATGGAAACAATGTCTTGTGGAGAACTGGTCTGCGCCAACGCGAGCCTTTCTGAACAAAAACTACATTGCTTATTTACCTTCTAACGGCTTAATGTGCCCTAAGGTTTCAGAGAAGAAATCATTTAAAAAACATTTAAAATGACAAGCTAAAACAATAAACTAATAATAATAACAGCAAATATACTTGGAAGGGCAACACTGCAGTCACTATCACGCACAAAATTAAATTAATATACAATGCAAGGCAATGCTAGCATAAAATGAAGAAAGTGTAAATATAGGTCCAGATCATAGAATTTAGTTCAGCATTACTTGCAGGGCTGAGTGATATGTTAGGTGCTATGGACAAAATAATAGCAAGATTTCAGACCTCGGAAAAAGATCCATAAATCGTAGAAGGCTGAGATTGAAGAAAATGGAGCAAATATGAAGACAATCCTAAGATTCTATACATGCCGAAAGGACCCGTCAAAAGGACCTGTCAAAAGGACCTGTCCAGGGGTCTTCTCCATGAGGACATCCAACCCACACACACACAAACACAACAGACTGGCTGCACTTATTCACAACTGTTCCAAGCAGTTTGCGAGCCCTGGTCACTCTGGGCGGGGGGGGGGGGCAGTGGCTGGGAACGGATGCAGTCAGGTTGCATCGGCTGACTAGACGACCCGTGGAGGGTAACACAGATCAACAGCCCAAGCTCCCATCACTGCACGGAACAGTCCGGAAAACAGTTTCTGCTGCAAAAGAGGTGTGAAATATTTATCTTATTGCAGCACTTTAAAGCGACATTCAACACGGCTCTAAGCCTGTTCGTAATAAACATAAGTACTGGCTTGTGCATCGTGGGCATGTGTGTGTGTGTGTGTGTGTGTGTGCCGGTGTGCAAGGGTGCACCAGAGACAGAAACCCCAAGTCGAGTTCTCTTAGCAAGGCACATATTCAGCTTTGGTCCATATTCTGCAGCCCCTTCTGTACCTCTGAAACAGCCCCCTGGAGTCTGGTGGGCCGGGTTCAAGAAAATAAAAATATTCTTTGTATCAGGGTCACCCAAAGCACCAGCGTTTAGTCACAAAGGTACACAAGACAAGCGACCATGGACTGCTTACTAATCTAGCTGCCCAATGGCATGCAGAGCAATGGAGGTGCTGCACAAGGATTGGTTACTCATTCTGATGCCTTATTGGCTTCACCATCACTTTAACAGGCTTCCAAAACCACCTTTTAAGGGACCCTAGGTCAAAGATATTGATTTCCTTGTGTCTGGAAGCAAAGGAAAATGTGGGTGTGCTTTCTGTTTAACAGTTGGCTGTATGGCACTAATACAGCAGGCCAGTCATGCTGCAATAATACAGGAACTTGCCCAAGGGGGGTTGTCTCCACAGTAACTGTGAATGCCTATCTGCACTGTCTGTGGCGGTCTTCGCCGTGCACGTTTTGTTTCTGAGCCCTGTGTCTCTGTGGGTATGTCTAGTTTATTTTTATTTATTTTTTTAAAAAAAGAAAAAATATGTGCCTGCTTTGTGCTTAAGAATGATACGCCTTTAAGCGTCTCACGTGACACACACGGTAACACTGGAAGCAAAACCATGCCGTGTCAGGCAGGGACGCTTGAGGAATAGTAACAGGGTTTGTACGGCGCGAGCTGCAGAAGCTGTGGGGCTGTTCACCTCACAGAATAAAGTGAACGCACAGACACAAACGCATAAAACACTTTTTTTTTTTTTTTAAAGCTTACATAACCTAGCAAGTGCAGAACAAATAAAATAATGAATCGCTAATTGACACATATTTGCGTGAACACGGTCATTAGAATTGATCAGGGACATAAGAGATTAAAAAACAGTGAAACCCCAGGCACACCGTATATGAAAAGGCCGTTAATTTATAATATCAAACGAGACATTTTAAAAACGTTAAAAATGGAAACGCGTATTATTCCGGGCACAAAACGTCTTTGTAGAAATTATACATAGGCCTATATAGGCTACTTTAAACTGACAGTTATTTATATAAGCATGCTTATAATATTAATTATATATGATAATATACAACTTTATAATATATAATCATATACAACTTTATATACCTATTTTAATCATTGCTCTTGAAAACTTCCGTGAAACGCAATATTGTGATTTTATGTTGAAATGTTAGTTCTGCGAAATTTGAGAAATAACTTTCGGCTCTTCGTGACATTTTCTCATCATAAAATTAATTACAAACAATATATATATATATATTATTAATTCCACTTAAACTATAGCAGCCAACCTCAAACAAGTTCACTTTAAAAAAATATTAAAACAAATTACATTAAATTAAAATCCATTTTTTTTCGTCACCGTCTCTCACTAGAATATAATTTAACCGAAAGCTACATTTTTATTATTTCTAAGAAGGAATCAAATTATTGGTGCGAACAGAGAAATAAAATGTTACGGCTTTCCGATAGCCTAATAACCACAACGCTACAATTTTGAAAACAACCTATCATGAATTTACAACAAACGCTATATTTTAATTTAAAAAAAAAAAAAAAACAGACATAATTAACCATACTGCTTGTTTTCAAATGCGAAAATTGTATCGGAAAGTAAATATTGCATAAAATAATGAACAACTACAACAGAAATGGCAGCTTGCAAAAATAATGGACAATATGCATCAATCCCGGCGTCAAATGGCTAAATAATTCAGAAAATAATCAGCTTTATAAAACACGCATTTCCGACGGCAAATTTCCCAAAGATGAAATCCAGAGTTACTTTATTCTCCGATCATGTTATTTAAAACATTATTTTTAAGTTATTTACAGACACTAAATTATCTAGAAATAATAAGAAATAAACTGATTAAGTACAATTTTATTAATCCTAAAATTAACTATAATTATCCTAATTACAAACAAAATATTTTTTTATAAAATGATGTACATACAAACTGCAAAAAGCTGACCCGAAGATAAACCTGTAATATGCACAATTGTGTCTACACTACAACAATACGTAAAAGATTTAATCTTAGCAGAATAACAAAAATTCACACACAGGGATTTTAAAAAACAGAATTTATGATCCATTACCAAACTTATAATAAAATCTACATTTTTATACAGCGACTCTAAACCTAGGGAGCAAGTTAAGTAAATAGCCTATATGCACCACTTTCATCTCATAAACAAATACATATTACATACAATAAAAACTAAAATAAAACAAAATAATATAAGCTGGAAACCCTCACACATTTATACCCACGTTGCAAACATCTAACCAGTAAAAACATGCGCGACGCTTAGAAAAACTGGCCAGCAAATAAACTATTGTCCAATTCCCAAAGTGTAGGTGTATTTCCGCCGCCCAATATACTCCTACCTTTAGATTTAGCCGTATATAAAAGGCAGGGATTAATTTGTCGCCGATAAACCAGAGCCGGTGACGCACCCGACGGCGATTGGCCCTCCCCACTTTCAGCCCTCCCTTTATAATTTCCACACACGGCGCTCTTAAACACAGCGACACCGGCAGCAGTCTACGCTGCCACTCTCAAAAGGCACCTGGCACTTTTTTTTAAATGATCCCACCCATATTCCCGATAAGCAAGCGCAGAGAAAGCGTAAATAGCGAGGCGGTTTTGACTACTGAAAAGTTGAGCGAGTGGCACACATCAGTGCCCGCCGTGGACTTTTGATTATTGCTCGCCACTACAAAATCGGAAGGACTTACTATAAGCTCGGCATACCGCAAAACAAAAAAAAACTAATGACTCTGATCAAGAAGCTTATCGCGCTGGTGCTTTGAGCACGTAACAAACCTGATTCAAAAACACTTACATCATCTTTTTTTCTTTTAAATAGCTTACTTTCTTCTCTAAAATTGGCTCCTGTACAAACAGCCGCGTTGGATCCTTCGGCGTACTGCGAGACTCCGGTATACAATCCGGATCTCTGCCCGAATATGATAGCCGCTCAGGCAAAGTTGGTGTATCACCTGAACAAATACTACAACGAGAAATGCCAGTCTCGGAAAGCGGCGATCTCCAAGACGATCAGGGAGGTGTGCAAGGTGGTGTCGGACGTCCTGAAGGAGGTTGAGGTGCAGGAGCCCCGATTCATTAGCTCCCTGAACGAAATGGAAAACCGATTTGAAGGTCTGGAGGTGATTTCGCCGACCGAATTCGAGGTGGTTCTCTACCTAAATCAGATGGGGGTGTTTAACTTCGTGGACGACGGCTCGCTGCCAGGCTGCGCTGTGTTGAAGCTCAGCGACGGTCGCAAGAGGAGTATGTCCCTCTGGGTCGAGTTCATCACAGCCTCTGGGTATCTCTCGGCCCGCAAAATCAGATCGCGCTTTCAGACACTGGTGGCACAGGCGGTGGATAAGTGCAGCTACAGAGATGTGGTAAAGATGGTCGCAGACACCAGCGAAGTGAAACTGCGCATCAGAGACAGATACGTAGTTCAAATCACTCCGGCATTCAAGTGCACTGGGATATGGCCACGGAGCGCGGCGCACTGGCCCCTGCCGCACATTCCCTGGCCGGGACCGAACAGAGTTGCAGAGGTCAAAGCCGAAGGTTTTAACCTTTTATCTAAGGAATGCTACTCTCTAAACGGGAAGCAGAGCTCGGCAGAGAGCGACGCCTGGGTTTTACAGTTCGCGGAGGCGGAGAACCGACTCCTCTTGGGAGGCTGCAGGAAGAAATGCCTGTCCGTCCTGAAGACATTGCGGGACCGTCACCTTGAACTCCCGGGACAGCCGCTCAACAACTACCACATGAAAACTTTGGTCTCCTACGAGTGCGAAAAGCATCCGCGGGAGTCGGACTGGGACGAAAACTGCCTCGGAGATCGTCTGAATGGGATTTTATTACAGCTCATCTCATGCTTACAGTGCAGAAGGTGCCCGCATTATTTTTTGCCCAACTTAGACCTTTTTCAGGGCAAGCCTCATTCGGCCCTGGAGAACGCAGCCAAACAGACTTGGCGATTGGCGAGAGAGATTCTTACCAACCCCAAAAGCCTAGAAAAACTCTGAGGTGGAAAATAGTGATATTAATAAATATCGTTTCAAATGCGAGAATACGCCCCTCGAGCTAACCAGTGTTCAGAGGCCTAAAGGATGGCGCTCTTAACGTAGGACGACGCAAACAAAAATAAGCACTACTGTTTGATCCATACTTTGTAAAACGTACACGAAATAGCCTAAGGATTGTGATTTACTAAAGAATTTTAGATGGCCGATTACGTAAGAAAATGCCATCGCTGCAATTTGGGAGCTATAAATATCACCAGTCAAAACAACTAAAATGGTAACTATAGTTTTCAGTTCCTGGTATCAGTAATACACGTATTTGGTAATTAGAATTAAAATAAAATTCCGCGAAAGCCTTGGCAGAATCTAACTGTACATTTTTATACTGTATAAACGTACATTAATAGATTGTGTTTCAAGTGGTCTGAAATTGTGAATGTTGTTTTGTGACACGTAAATAGAAGTTCATCTGTTTATGGAAACCCAGACATTTTCTGGTAGAAAAGAAATCAACCTAAAGTAGATCACATCAATATTTGCTTTGTCTATTGTCAATGGGAAGTGAGTCATCTTCAAAAAGTTTACATTCTGACGGTACTCTTTGTTCATTTTTAAAACTTTCCATAAATATACTTGAATTCTAATTTTACATATATTCGAACATTTTTGTTCTGATTCTGCTTATCATTAATGCCTGGAAGTATATATATATATATATATATATATTTGAGAAAAATGCACTTGAGATACACTGGATATAACATTTTGTGACTTGATTTTTTCCTGTTCCTGAATTTATTTAAAAAGCTAATAAAAATTCAAGCATTATTTGTGTCCCAAAGATGATTCCAGTTAATGTCTACAAAATCCAAAATTTTTCCAGTATTTTCATCTATATAATGTACATAATATAATGTACATCCGGTGTCCAAGGTTCTTAAAAGTACAAAATCCAGTAAAACGATATTTTTAAGTTCAGAAGAAACACTATGTAAATCTTGATGTAGTGGGTTCAAGCCACAAAATGAAACAGAAATACAAAACAGCATTATGACGTTCGTATTCAGCCATATTAATTCTTTTGCTGCAAATATGCAATGACATCAATTATCATGTTGAAACAGTCCGTCTATGATAAATGAATATCAGGAGTGTGAATTATAGTTCACCGAATACACCCGTGGCACTAATATCAATTCTGTAAATTTTTAAAATAATAAAAAAAAAACGTCTACGCCACTGTGTTCCCGTCCTATTACGGTTGGAAACTATTGGTTCATTTAAAGCAAGTTTGTGAGGAAAATAAAAAATGAACACGAAAACGATTTTTTAGAAATGAACTGCCTTATTAAAAAAACGTATATGCATTAAACACGGTCATATGTGGCAACGCTCATTAATAAACGTTTTCTACTTATGTGCTGATACTTTAATAATGTCGCCTATAAAATGATGATTTAATAAACTCACATAAATTGGAAAAAACACACCGCAAAAATTAAATATAATTTAATTTCTCGGTTACGGTGTGCATTTTTTTCACTTTTTTAAAATGCAAAAGAAGCACAAAGAGAATGGTCTTTAACGCGGTTTTTTTTAACCGCGTTTAAGTTTTTTTCATTTCTTATTGTTCGTTTAATGCTCCCAGTGAGTCAAAAAACTCGCACCACAATATAAAGGTAAAACAATTAAAGCATTTATACGCATGAAAAATGTCAGCACGACACTTCGGCGAATTCAAACAAAACAGAGATGTTTGAAAGCATACCTTGGCGTTGATCTTCTTGAAGGCGGGGTCATCTTCGTCCACCTCAAAGTAGATCTCAGAGGTTGTGATGGAGAGGGTACCGCGCGCGACGACGACCGGGGCTATCAATTGGGCCGGCGTGCTCAGCACCACGGGGCCTGCAAAAGATCAGGAACATAAAATGCACATACAATACGCATATTCTGCCGAATTATTCCAAGAACACGGAATATCCATCAAGACAAAGCCCTACAACTAAATATGCGACGGTTTCTAGGATTTTATTCTACACGTTTAACCTAATTTCAAATAGGCCTGAATGTTACAATATGTAGCCTAACTGATGCCTTTTTGAGTTTAGTTAGATATTTTAACCCGTTTAACGTTTTTTTTTTTTTTTTTAAAATATAAATGTGTATGTACTGTAATATGTATAATTCGGATAGTTTTTGGTATTGCACTTTTTAGATCGAGCGGATCAAAAAGTAATCGCGTACCTACATGTTATCCCGGACACTCTGAGAGAATCACACAAATCGTCAGTTTTATTGATAGGCATTAAAGTGATTAAAATTAATTCAATTAATATAAATGACAGAAGAGAAATAGTGGATAAACCTTTAGTAGGTAACTGGCGGATTTTTACACCGATAATAACCGTACAAGAGTCAACCTATGCGTTCTACTTAATTATTGACATAGCAAAGTTTACAACTGTATGTATACCAAACATTGTGCTGTAGTGTGACTGACACAGACAAGAAAACAGGTAATGAAATACATAAAATTCATCAGAATGCCCAGATGTCCTTTTCTTAACCGCAGCTGCATTATTATTACAGGGATATATATATATATAGTAGGGATTAAAAATATAAATTCAGCTAAGGTAATCTGTACGAGGTTATATGGATATAATATCTGGATTTTATTTGACTGAGTTGAGATACTGAGGGGATATTGAGTGATTTGGTAGCTTGCTTTATAAATACATCCCAAACAAACCTCTTTCCTCAAACAGCAAAGCTTGTAAAAGTAAGATTTTGTCTTGTCACTAAGGGTCACCATTTTTGTTGTTTTTTTTTTTTTTTTGGGGGGGGGGGGGGGGGCATTGCTCGGATAATTTTGATCACTTAATGTCGACCACACCACCGCTCTCCATCCTCCATGCTCCGTTCAGGGCGCTGCGCTATGTTACTACACACGGCCCGCCGTGTCCCTGATCGCTATACCTTCTCGCACACTAGAGAGCTCTTGAAATTGGGATATTTATCGATCTTCTCAACTCCGAGGAGCCACTTTAATGTCTCATCAATCTTAATCTAGGTTGCTCAGCCAATTATGCTGGATACTCTTGCAAGATTACAAGTGGGTTTTGGTTTCAATTCCCAGAGCGCTCCTTCATTGTGCTGGTGGACGGCTTTTAGAAACTGCCGACTCGACTTGCCCCACTCTCTCTCTCTCTCTTTCCCTCCCTGCGCTGACTACGTAAAGCATTTTCTAACCAGAGCATCGCAGCCTTTTAACCTACAACATGCCATTCAGATGCGATAGTGCTATTAGTTATTTTAATTCTCATGTATCATGGGCAGAAAATAAATATTAAAATTACAAAATCTATTTCTCTCTATTTTCATTGCATCTTGAGCAGCACATTCTTAATAATAATATAGAATATTAATATACATGTCAGAATTTGGGGTTAATACTATGTAATATATGTAG
>JAODJU010000036.1:14578005-14589080 GCA_026776725.1 Gnathonemus echidnorhynchus
AAATATATATATATATATATATATATATATATATATATAAACACACACACTGTTTTTCTGTTTTATGTATAAAATGGACATAACCATATTTCCGAGAACAAAAACAAATGCTGTCATTTCTTCTCATTTAAGACGTCACGTTCCTGCTATATTACATTTCAATTTTCGCTACCGACTAACAGACGATCACCGTCCGTATATCAAAATACCACCTGATTTTTTTTTCTTCTCCAAAACCACAAACCCAAGTCCGAAACTGTCTTGTTACGGCATAGCGCATTATCATATGCAATACGTAACATGACAAGTAAGGGGGGGGGGGGTGCGCCAAAAATACGTCTATTAAGCTGTTCTAGGGAAGGCGTTTGTAGTAAGGATGAACTGCGCTCAGATGACATCATTTGGTTTCACAGAACCATAAAGGCCGTCGAAAAACTTTTTCCTCTGGGGTTGAAATACAATCAAGCAATCAATATTACAACGCTGTGTGCGCATATTGTACATGCATTAGCGCTTTGTTATATACACAACAGCAAACAGCAACACGGTCGTAATTTTATATACAACTCAGCTACAATTTCAAATTGACCAAGAAATTCCAGTTTACTACAGCATTACCAGGCTCATACAGTATATATTTCCTGATGTACTGTCACAAATATTTTACAGACCCACAAAAGCAATGCTCTGTTTTTCCCCACATAACAGTGGAAAACATGTTAGCATTTAGGCGTTTTTTTTTTGCATTTCATCACTATGGAGGGAATGCTCGATCAGCCTGGATTCTTTCACTTCCGATATAGTGATGTCATCCCTGTACTGCAACAAATGCACAAGAGCATCATGGGAAATTGTACAACTAAAACAGTGATCCTATTCACTTCATACCCCTCATAAAAATGGGCACTGCCATGATATTTAATATTTATGTACTCATTTTTGTAAGCATATATTCTATTTAAACATTCAAAGGGGTCATTTTAACCTTTGACAATGTTTTACATGAAATAATTAAGTAGTTTAACAGCCAGCATATACATTGCTAAGGCACATGATCCAGATTTCATAAGAAAACGTTGAGCTATATACAAAACCTTAAGTCACACTCAGTAAGAGTATGTGCAAGCCAAGAAACATACTAACGGGTGTAATATGAGAGAAACTGCACGATTTAATTTGGATTTTGCATCCTATGCGAAGCAAAAGGCCAAACAGCTAAAATACCAAATGAATTAACTTCATCTGTGAAAGAGTCAGATTTATAAAGATCTTTCCTCCTTGATGCTGGCAGAGGTTCAGTCGCAGGCCTCTTGGTGAAAGGACTGACGACAGTCTTGAGTGGCCCAGTCACCACTGGGTGGAAGGGGAAATGGAATCTGGCAAGTCGGTCGAATTTCCCAGAATCCCGTTAGGCATGTGGCAAGATATACTCTGAGAAAGAGTCTGCTTTAGCATGAGTTCTGTTAGCATGCTCAGCGTCTACACAGAGTTGGACAGGAACCTAGCATGGGGCTGGGGGCGTTACAGGGTCTAATCTAAACCAGACAGAAATATTATACCTGGGCAGGTTCTCCAAAGCATGTGGAGATACTTTTACAGGCATCTGACTGACAGATATCTCCAATCGCTTTTTCTCATCGTGCACAAAATGTTGTGGTACTCTATCTAACATGCTGCAGCTTAAATTGACCATATTACAACCTATACACAATGCTCAACCCCTCTCAAAGGAAACTCACGATGCAAAGATGTTTGGCTTCTGACATAATGTGAATGGCAACTATTTCACCACTGCTGTGTTGGAGATTTAGGGAAAAAAACACACATATAAACACATGAACAAAAGACTGTCTGTTACAGAGCTACTCGAGTGTAGCAGTTTAAAGGGGTACCCACGGCTAAATGTGAGCTGTGGAGGACTGTCTGTGTCACACCAAGAGCGGCCATGCTTAGGGCACGGTGATGCCATTCATCACACGCTGCACATGGTTCCAGAGCTGCCAACACTCCACGCCCCCAGAGCTCCACGTCCCGTTTGCACGCCGTGCCGAGAGACAAAACAGCTCATTGGACAGCGAAGCCGAAGCAGGCGAGGCGTGCGGGTCACGGCCGCCACCTCCGACAAACTCCAGCATCCACAGGTAGGAGGGCCTGCTGAGTGGCCACGTTGGGGCGGCCCAGCACTGCGAATGAGAACTGAAACACTGTTCTCTGTATATCACCGGCCCACGGACGACCCAACTGTGGGGCTCTGAATAAACAGCTGTGGATTCTTCCCATAAAAGCTTCCTTAAAAACAAAAAAAAAATTAAAATCCCAGCGATTCCTTCAGTCTCTCCACACGCACATTAAATGACAGTGGAACAATTAACTGTTTTCAAACATCCCCTCCTGTTCTGTTTAACTTTATTTTTAAAATCTGCTTTGAATTTGTCAGCCGCTCGGGTCTTTACGACATACAACAGCAATAACCCAAAGAGATTCAGTGCCAGGACTCTTTGTTTAATCTGAATGCAGCTCCCCTAGTGGTTAAAATGGACATTGCTAATCTTCATCTACGTTTTGAAATGTATACTACCCTTAAAAGCTTATGCATTTAGAAACAAACAAAAAAGGATAGATGTGTCGTCTAAAAAAATTACAAGCAGGCAAAAAGACAGGAGAATAGGCCCAGTGACACAACAAAACGTGTTGATGTTCAGTACATCCTGAAGGAATCATACTGTATCTTGCCTTACCCTCGGTCTGGGTGGGCAAAGCTACACCCTGGTTTTCTCTCCACGCTGTGGGTTGACCATAGAGTTTGTTTAGACCCTGCAGCGAGGTTCCCACGCCTGTGCCGTACTCCTTGGGCATGACAGTCAGGACTCTAGGATAGTATTTCAGGATGCAACTAAGGAAGTGCACGGGAATGTCGCTGTTGAATCCACTCTGAATTTGGGAATTCAGAAAAAAAACCTTCATCTGTTCTGTGAAGCTTCACATATAAACATTTACATATGCATTTGGTCTGTGCCTCTGGAACCAAGGATTGGCTCATCATCCCAAGACACATCTTCTCCTGTTTACCTATCGGTGTGTAAAACACTGCAAAACCCCAAATGACCATTTCTTTAATCTCTGTATTGACCAAACCAGGGGATTCAGAATTGCCCAACCTAGACTGAACTAGAAATCGTTTTCAAAATGTCCTCCAAAATCAGCCCACGTGGCTGTACCGTAAAACTGGAGAAGTGGCTTCTTTTTCCTGTTCTCACTATATAACCGTTCGGCCATTTTTTCACTCAGATTGTGAGCAAACCCTCGCCTGCACTCCATTTCCAGCATGTAATTCTCGCAATCTGACTGTAGTAAAAGTTTCAGGAATTTATAGCCCCGACCAGAAACTCTTCAGCGCCAGAAAGCAACGCTAAGGGCAGAGTTACGAGCAGTACAAGGAGCAACTTGCATAAAGCGATACTGTATAGTCAGTAGCAGAAAGGGGGCTGCCAGCAAGCATTCAAATGTAAAAGCATATGCTGGGGTCTATGTGCACAACATGAGCAGAGACCAGTAACTTAACAGCCCAGGCAAAGAGCTTCAGATGGGCTGCTGTAAATCTGAGACCATGGAAAACACACAAGTAACAGATCCCTCTCTCTCTCACTCTCTCTTGCTCCCTCTCTCTCTCACCGTCTCTGCTGGGTAAATGAGGCACATGCATTCAACTCATATTTTAAGCAAAAAAAATAATAGCAATGGAAATGAAGTTATGATACATTTATGACCACAATAAATCCAAGACTTAATTTTCCCAGGCTAATGGACGGCTACCGCTCAGTTAAGACAGGCCTGGGGATTTGCACTCATCCCCCATGCGTTCTCAGGCAACCCTGGAGTCTAACGGAAAACCACTTTGTCAAACGGGGCTCCTTCTTGCCGTTCAATGTCTTATCAACCACCTTATCACCCAGTGCAACGATTAAGGCAGGATTTCTACAACTCACCAAGACAGGCTTCCTGTAAATCCATCCAGTAAGTACTCGACAGCGTGCATAAGCAGTGCAAGACTGCAACTATAGTCACTATTGTATATTGTATTTCTACTGAAAAATTTCACATTGTTATATTATTGTTATGACACTAAACAGCATCGAAAGTCAAATGCAGAAAGCCACAAGGAATGTCTGCACACCAGACTATACAGAATTAAGCAGATTAATTTCATAGAAATGCAGTTTGATAGTAATAACAGTTAATTAACACATCTAGAAAAGTCTTGTGGGCCCCAGTGCTGGTCTGATCACTGTGTTTAGGGCTTTAGCACCTGGGTTAGACTCCTGCTGTAGAGCTGCTGATCTCAGAAACAGAGACTCCCATGATGTTGGACCCTTGGCGAGCAAAACAAGCTGAAAGGCACAAATGTGCTAAGCCCTGGCCGTGGTCACAGATGTTAATGAAATAAATAAAATAAAATAAAGACACTGGAGGAAACCAAGTCAGCTTCAAAAGGCAAGCTGATTAACTCACAGACTGGAAACTATTTCTGTATCTACCACTAACTGCTCAGTGTTAAAACAATGTCAAGAATGGACAGTATAGAGAACTAACAAAGAGGAGTGTAAAGGGTTTAATCTCATTTAAATGGATGAACAGAAATACAGAGAATGCCTTTGTGTTTAATTAGGAAAAAAGTACTTCTATAATAATCCTCTTTACGACTTATGCCTAGGGGACAGATGAACAGCTATTTCATATGGAAAACAAAAGAGGCAGCTGTGTGGCTTACTGCAAGCCTCTTGCGGGACCCATCACCTGAATGACGTTTTGGGACAGTATGACATTAATTTAGATTAATCTGTATCTGGATTTTACTGTTACTTTGCAGGCTACATGTGTGGTTTTGAACTAACGGAGATGCCTGTCACTGTGAGAATTTGGACCGATGAAGGAACCAGGTCCTAACTGTATATATCAAGGTTTGAGCTCACAGGATATGAGGCTTCTGGATTCAAAAGGGACCAAAACTGCCCATTAGGAAGAAATGTGAAGATAGGTGTGTGACTGGTTCAGGAGGTGCGTCTTCATGTTCCTAGAATGTGCTGATGGAGCCTGACAGTGATGGTGTGCCTCTGGTGGTTCACAGACGTGGCAGTAGTGCTCAGACGCAGTGATGGTGTTTAGAAGTGGTAACGGTGCTCAGACACAATGCTCAGACAAGGTTGCAGTGCAGAGACACATTGGTGGTGCAAAGACACAGTGGTAGTGCTCAGGCACGATGCTCAAACAAGGTGGTGGTGCAAAGATGCAGTGGCGGTGTTCAGTCATGGTGGCACTGCTCAGACGCGGTGGCAGTGTGCAGATGCAGTGGCAGTGCTCAGAAGTGGTGGCGGTGCTCAGACAGGTTGATAGTGCTCAGCCATGGTGGTGGTGCTCAGATGTGGTGGCAGTGTTCAGACACAGTAGCGGTACTCCAACACAGTGGTCAGATACGGTGCCAGTGTTCAGATATGGTGGTGGTGCTCAGACGCAGCGGCAGTGCTTAGACAGGGTGGTGGTGCTCAGATGCAGTAGCCGTGCTCAGACGCAGTGGCTGTACTCAGATGCAGTGGTGGTGCTCCAACACAGTGGCAGTGCTTAGATACGGTGGTGGTGCTTAGACATAGTGCTCAGATGTGGTGGCAGTGCTCGGACACAATTGCAGTGCTTAGACAGGGTGGTGGTGCTCAGATGCAGTAGCCGTGCTCAGACACAGTGGCTGTACTCAGATGTAGTGGCAGTGTTCGGACACAATTGCAGTGTTCAGACAGGGTGGCAGTGCTCAGACACAGTGGTGATGGTGCTCAGACACAGTGGCAGTGCTTAGATACGGCGCTCTGACTCAAATGCAGTGGCGGCGGCATGCAGAAGCAGGCACGCTCCCTTACCAGCAAGGTTGTCCATCTCCTTCTCCTGCAGCAGACTGACAGCATCGTCGTCCCCCTCCAGCATGAGCTCCATCTCAGGGCTCTGGGTCACCACCGCCTGGCTGCGCAATGCCTTCCTGGACTTCACTGCCTCATCTTCCTCTGTGCCTGGATTGGGGGGGGGGGCATCAAGGCTCAGTGAGCAGCTGTAAAATTTGTAAAAACGGCTATGAATATACTCTAGCTATCACTAGTCCTTCCATCTGATTCACATACGTACACTACTACTATCACACAGCACTGACATACATACATTTCTAGTGCCCATTTTCCTGGGCGCATACATACATATATAAAGCATGTATCATAAAAACAACCCACATATGAGGCTGTTTGAGCGAACAAGCAATGCACTTCCAAAGCGCAGTGTCTGCTACAAACAGCATTCGCTGTGCCTTTGCTCATACTTGGGTTACGCACAAAGGCTCAAAAGATGGTAATCAACATTAATTACAACAAGTCCTACGCCAAGCAGGTTCTGAGGGTTGGCTATGTGAGGAAGGCGATGGAGTTGATGTAGCTCGATGGAAGACTCTTCTTGCAGGTCAACCTCAGGAGGAATGAGCACAGGAGACCCGTGTAGAAGACGGGAGGTGAGAGTATCAGATGGGGTGGGAATATCTGACACTATCCTGACAGGTTTCCTGCTGACGGAGCTCTTGTTACGTCTCTTGCTCCCCTGAAGAGCATGTTCTTGTCTCCAAGAGGTCATGTTTGACTGTTGTCAACACTGTTACCTCAAAAAAAAAAAAAATTAGAGGGACGTGCTGGCTGTTCTGTCTTGTTTCCTGAGCGCTTTCATCAAACATCAGAGGAAGACTGACTGCTCCGGAATGGAACTTGGGGTAACGTCAAGGGGAAGGGCTATTCGACAGCCACGGAAGCATCAAGGCATACGGGGGAAACTTTAAACCATCATCACGGTCACATTAAACAAGAGAATCCGGGAGCAGGAAAATCTCGGCTCTGATTGGCTGCCCTGGAACACGTTCCAAGAAAAGCAAACCTGCCTGATTTTTATAAACAAATGGTCAACCTTGAGGGACTGAAATACTCACATGTGTAAAGAAGTTTATTCGCTATAAAAATACAAAATAATATGTCAGGTCAGAAATCAAAATAAAGGAAGTGTAGACAGAGAAAGTTGCTTATAAAAAGTGAATGGTGATGGTGAATGGTGACATGATCCATGCATTTTTTCCTTAATCAAAGCTGCTTGTGCAAAATAAAGCTGTCAGACCAGAGATGAAAACTATGTGGACATTCTTTGAAGAAAGCTTTTAAATAAAGGGAAAACATTCTAAATACACGAAACATACCACGGTAAAACCAGGATCTGTCTCTGTGCTCTGGCCACTGCCCGTCTCACCACTGCATAATGCAGCACAGAAAATCAGCGGTCGACAAGCGTGAGAGAAAATGCCCCAATTGAACCCTGTGATGTCTCAGTTGTAATAGGAGCCAGGATCCAAGCCAAATTTAAGTGGCTGATTTCCGAAAAAGAGTTTTATCATTTATGGAAACAAAGCTTGGTGTTGAAAGCCAGATTCCAGCTTTGGAATTAACATGAAGAACACTGGGATCCAGCACGAGGGGCTTGCAAATTACAGAATTCCTTTCTGGGCCCGTTACTGAGAGCTTTCTTTTAAAAACACAATTCTGATCGCTTGACATCATTATTTCATATATTTGCTTCGCACATGGTAAGTGGTTTAGGTGTTTACAAAATATGAATACCTGTTAAAAATGCCAAGGTCGCTTGATTCCCTTATGAGCCACATTGCATGGGGGGCAATATGTGGCTCAGTGGGTTATAACGCTGTACTTTTCACCAGAAGGTTGCCGGTTAAAGTCCCATGGATAGTGGAACCTTGAGCAAGGTCCTTAACCCTAATTGCTTTAGAGACTGGCTGACCCCACTTGCTAAATATGTGAAATAAAGTTAATCCAAGGAGAGAGGAGCAGCTGAGAGTCTCCTATTGATATAGCAGCCTCCACCCACAAGCCTAGTCAGTTTACAGGGTGTGCAGATACTACAATGCCGTGCACATACACACTGAGAGCAGCATTCCTCGGGCTGCGAGAGGAGATCACAGACTGACAGGCAGGAATCAGCACAGCGACATCTGAAGGAAGATCAGCAAAGGTAGCTGCTGACCTATGATTTGACTGATTCTGTTAATATGACTCAAAAAAGCTTCATTGCCCAATAGTGGCCTTTGGCTCTTCTTGAGACAAATCTTGTCATTCCCCATAATGTCACAATACATCTCACCTATAAAGCTGATTTATAGGTAACTTAAAACAGGTGTCTGATGGTAAATTCCTGCCAAAATGCACTTAATGCTGACACAGATGCCTGCGCTCTGAGACGATGGCCTAAAAAGCGAAAAGGCGAAGCGGGAGATAAACAATCTGCCTTCAGCCGATTCAGGGCAGATATTTCAGGCTCCGATACTGACAAGATGACAAAAATAGAAGCGTCCTCATAATAAAAGCGCTGCACCGTCCTTCTCTGGTGCATCTGTGCCAATGAATCGCTATTCTGCTGCAGGCAGATAAATGACATCTCAATTCACGGGGAAGCCGCGTTTCACAGCTACAGAGTACAGCAGCACCAATTTTGTGCAGGTGTTGGGACATGGCCTCTCAGATTAAGATACTTATACGTTTCGTAGGTTAACTGTTCAGTAAACAGCAGGCGAGGGTCAAGACTTTAAAAAAGCAAATGGGATAAATTGGTCCCATAAACAGCTGTGTCACATAAATGTTATTTTTGTGCTTTAAGTCTCTAGTTTATATATACAATTTTATCGTTTGGGTGATGTTTTTCCCTTGTTTGTCTTAAGACAGAATATTTACCCTCTCCCTTAAGACTCAAAAGTCTGACAGCAGAAGATGTATCTCAAATACTCCGGTGCAGTTTTCCATGCATCTGGATTTTCAAAAGGTAGCTGAAATGTGCAAAAAAAAGCAGACATTACACATGATAAAGCTGATCCAAAGTGTGATAGGACCACTGAAAAAGTAATTGCATCCTTTTATCCTATGTTTAATTAAAAAACAATAATAAAAAAGAACAAAAATCAGGACTTTTGTTGCAGAACCCCAAAGCAATGGAATCATGAACAAATGTACTGTGCAACAAATAATGAATAAATAATCGCAAGAACGATTTACAGCCATTGGTTTAATAAAAGCTGGACTTCTCATTACTTTTCTCCTCACTTCCAGCACTAATGTTAATTAAAGTCGTTAGTTTTAATATGGTTCACACATTTTTCTGGAATGTTCTTTTCTCGACTTGTACATACTGTGTATCAAAATTGGTTTCTTTTTACCCCCTATTGTCTTAGTATTAAGAGTCACAAGAGAACACAGAGAAACAGAAATGGATTCCTTATGAGAAAAATGTAACCAGGAGCTTTAATACAGGATCCAGCCAGATCATCTAGCCTCCCTCTTCCCATATTCGTCGTTCACAAATACCTTAGTGACACAGGTGCATTTCAACAGCATCGCTAACAGCACAGGTCTTGCATGGAAAAAAATTACTCAAAGCTAGATCTGCACCCACTACTCATGATGTGACACTATTTTAGAACTTAATGTGTGAAGTCACCTGCTAATCAAATCCCTCCAAAAATAAAAAAAAAATAAAACTGATGCAAAGGTATTTTATGGTTGGTGCCATCATGGCCATTCAGCAGCATGGTGCTGGGGGTGGAGCTTGCATGGTGCTGGGGGTGGAGCCTGCATGGTGCTGGGGGTGGAGCTTGCATGGTGCTGGGGGTGGGGCTTTGAACACAGCATCACTACTAAGAGGAACAGAGGAGATGCACCCTCCCACCCTGCAGGTCCTCACTCCCACTGCAGCAGGGTATGTCCCATATCTCGCCTAACCTTCACGTTGGCTTTGCATACAGGCATGATCTTCTCGGATGCTCTTCCGACACCTATTACCAAACAGAACATTTCTCCCTCATTGAGTGAGAGTTACACACTACATAAGCGCCTTATTAAACTGAAATCTGGCAGAAATCTTCACGTAAAAGGCGTGAGTGTGGTTTTAAAGTAAGTTGTCTGCCATTTTCTTGACAGCACAATAATTCTCATGTAAATGCATCTACTTCTGGTCCGGTGGGGGTGCATTTGCATTTCCGCAGCACTGTAGACTATTTAAAATGGAAAGTAACGATCTGAGGCTGGTGGCATCGCGGGCCGCTCACCTGCAATGAGATAGCAAGGACGCGGGGAGGTAAAATAGTGCATTAAGCACCTGGATCAATATTAACGCGGCTTCCATTTCATGCCTGCCCGCTTCCAATCAACTAACAATATACAGCGATGCCTGCAGCCACCATGCAGGAACCGGGAGAGCTTATTAAAGGGAGGGAATGTGCTCGTTAGGCTGTCAGTGCTGCTAATCGTCAGGAGGATAGTGCTGTACATTACCTCCCCATCACCTCCAGAACCACCATCACCTCAAGGTGAACATACACGTAGGCCCCCATGCTTAGATACACATGGGACGGACACCTACAAAAACCAGGCAAACATCTCACACATGCAGAGTCAGGCAAACACGAGCTCTCACACAGCCAAAGAGGCCATCATGAGGAACGCTGGCGTTCTGGCAGCTCTGACCCCGAAGGACCCAGGTGGAGACTGGCTCGTTAGGGCAACCCGGCCCTCATTAGCGTCTTTACTGGGGCAATTCGCTCCAAGTGGCTTCCCATTAAGCGGGCCGCTCAGGAAGCTGAGGGCAGGCAGGCCAGCACACGTCTGTGCTCACATCGCTGCCCGGATATGCACACGCACACGGTGGGTGACTGGGGCCAATCACACCACTGCTATCCTGTATCGAGTTTTACACGCACTTGTATTTAGCTCGCTATCACAACAAAACACATGTAAGCTACTAATTGTTCCAATTAAAGTACACACAGAACAGAGTAAAGCTTGCAGAAACGTGGGTCCATCTGAAAATGGACAGTGAATTATAAGAACCCGTGTATTCATAAATGCAAAATAATCAGGACTGTACAATCAAATGAAAATGGCGCCCATGAAAATGATAGTAGTTTAATATAAAGAATATCTCTTCATATATTTTTTGTATAATACCCA
>JAODJU010000036.1:14603811-14629119 GCA_026776725.1 Gnathonemus echidnorhynchus
CCGGAGCCTATCCCGGAAGCAACGGGCACGAGGCAGGGAACAACCCTGGACAGGGGGCCAGCCCATCGCAGAGCACTGAATGTAATCAAAAAAGTAGAAATGCCAAAAGTCTCGATTTTTGTTTAGTTACTTATAGTTGAAGCTAGGGCTGGGTAGGGGTTAAGGTTGTCATGTTGGGATTAAAGTAATCTTTATTGTAATGAATGGAGAGTCCCCACAAAGATATGATTACAAAAGTGTGTGTGTGTGTGTGTGTGTCAATCAAATAAAAAAAAAACAAACAGATTAACCGTGAGGTCCTATAAACTGGTGTGATTCCTTTCAGATATGAAGATACTCTGGCTAAGCCATTAAAAGCAATTTGCCTGCATTTACATGTGAATTTCAGAGTTGGGGGGTAAGGCCTTCTTGCTCCCCTCTGACTCACACAAAGAGGCTTGGGGGTGGGGGGCCAGGTTTTAGGAATTAGGTGAAAGGGACGCGTTAGATAAATATATAAAAACTAATACTTTGGAGGCCCAAGACAAGCGTCAGGCAGTAAATCAAACCACCAACAGGAAGGTAACAGGAAAACTATTAAGGAAACTGCACTCGCCAAGGTTAATGAAGTGCAGGGGACAGGCAGGGAGGGAATAAATACGCAGCGCAAATGCTGGCAGCAATTATCATCAATTTCACTTTAAAAAAGGAAAAAAGACACAGGAATCAGTCATTTACTCGCTGCTATTTAGCCGATCCAGCAACTAGGATATAATAAAAGAGGCAGCTGGTTAACTATATACGAGGGCGGCAATATTATCTATTTGTCATTATTACCTTGAACCTGAGCACTGTGAGGTCATTCATCACGCTTAAGGTGGGGAATGTCCTGTCAGCCATTTAGCGGAAACATCCACAAAGAGCCGGACGCTTTTCTTAGGAAATGACCACCGTGAGGTGGGGGGGGGCTGGGGTTGCATGAAAATACAACAGTGTGATTTGGGGATTTTTTTTTTACATGACCTTTCCGGAGGCAGCCGGAGGCTTTGAGGTCCCCAGTCAGAGGAAAGGTAATCTCGCCTGGCACATGTGAGCATCTCCGCAGCTGAAATAAGATTGTCTTACTGCGTGGCCTGGGGGGATTCCACCCCCACCGCCCCCCCAATATTCAAAATCTAATTTGCTAACAGTAGCTGAAACTTAATTGAATTTCCTGCTTTATATTTGAATTCTGTCAGATACGGTACCTCGGCGGATTCTTCAAACGGTAGATAACTCAATCTCCACTTGTCATCTTCAGCGCGCTGAGCGCTGACAAATATCAAACATTATTTATCACTTAAAGGCATACGGGAGCTCGCCAGCGTCATCGCAACAACATCCTGACTGCCTTCCCCTCACAGCAGGGGGCGCTGTCAGATGACGAACGCCTGCTGCCACAGGGCAGCGGATTGGACGGATCCCATCCCCATTAACCAATAACCTCCCTGCGCATCTCTCCTGGTTTATCTTGCGGGGTCAAGGGTTTCCGGAACGATCATATCGAGACGCTGCTTCCAGAGGGCTGTGCCTGCCAGATAAAAACCTCATCACTCCTCGTGTCTGTCAGCTTACAGAACTGAGTGAGCTTACAGATGCTGTAGTGTGTGTGAGAGACAGGAGCTTCTGTGTGTGTGTGTCGCTCTGTGTGTGTGTGTCGCTCTGCGTCTGTATGTGTGTCGCTCTGCGTGTGTGTGTTCAGGCACACACAGTGTCTGACTACACGAACAGCCAACTTAATTTCATTAACGTCCAAAATCCCCACTGACAAAAATTGAAAATTCCTTTTTTCTGCCACTTCCTGATTGAAGAGCATATTGCTTTAATTGAGGGTTAAATTTCTCATGAACACCCCCCTCCCACATTTCTGTGTCACTGTGTGGGTATGTGTGTGTGTGTGTGGGTGTGTGGGGGGGGGGGGGGGGGGGGGGGGTCTGGGGCCTCCCCAGACCCCCAGATTCCATTAGCGGCATGCGTGCTTATTAAATCTCTGCATTGTCAGCTAATAACTGGGCCCCAAAAGGAGACAAGGGAGGGATTACAGAACAATCAGAGAAATGTCTCAGAAGGCATCTGCGTGCAATCCCACCACAGCCCTGTCTGCATGCGGGCTCACCGAACTCCAGCACGGTAAGGGAGCACAACAAGGAGAGGAAAAAACAGATGTTAGTGAGAAGGAAGTCAGGAGACAGGGGAATGTTGGGTAAATATCGATTCCTGAGAATTGTGTGCCCTCCATATCTTGTGGTGGTGAACCTCCCCAGGGCAGGATCATTCAGAAATACTGAGATGGGAGCATTTTAAGCACGAACTGTGTGAAGAAGCTTCTAAATGGAGCAGGAATGAGTACTGGGATGTGCCTGAATGGCAATAGCATGTGCCAGTTAATCAGTGAGACTGCGCAAGAGGGGGTCACCCCCAGAGGTGGGGGGACGACTCAACCCCGGAGGTGAGCATGGGGTGATGGGTCATTTCCAGATGGGGGGGGGTTATCCCCGGAGGAGCTGCCCCCCACGCTTAAGTCCCATGGTACACACTTTTAACAGCTAGCCTGATGTGACGGTTTAGCGCTGGGTGCCAGTCAGCCGGGACCCACCTCGAACTCGGCGTGCTTGTGGACGTCCTCGGCCCGCTGCCTGTTCAGGATGAACTCGGCCTCATTGGCCACGCGCACAATGTGGTCCTTCATGGCGTGGCACAGGAGTCTAGAAGGGAAGCGGCGGTACGGGGGGGTACGGGGGGGTACAGGGGGTAAACACACAGTCAATTCAAACCGCAGCTCTCAGCCGCCCACAGCTGCCCTGGGTCTGAATGTCTGCGCTGCTCATTTCCTGTGACATTAACTAAGTGGACTGAGATGTGTAATATTCCCACAGCAAAAAGAAAAATAAATAAAAGAGGAAAGGCAGAGAGAGAAGGGGCCTTTCCAGCTGGCTGCCAAGCTTCCAAAGAAAGCGAGCTGCCCATCCAGAACCAACAACTTCCACGCCACACGCTCTTATGCACGTCCCTCCACAATAAAAAGCCTGCGTAAAGGCCAGGTCTTGGGAGTCAGGGGGAGAGCTATAATTTAGCTGCACTCAGTGTGAATTCATGGCGATGCCTCAATGCACCTCAGCCCGTTTCCCACGATGCAGTGGGCTGAGCCTAGGGGTCCCGCCAGTTTCTGTGCAGTCTCTTCTGAAGCAGAGCACTGCGCCATAAATTCAGCAGTTACAGCCGGTTACTCAGTAAGGTTTGTTTAAACAACCACCCTGGATTTACACCTGGGTGGGTCAGTGACTAGAAGAGCCAACAGAAAAATGAAAAAGCAACCAGTGTGTGTTGGGAATTCAGGTGGCCTGGGTCTTGACAATTTTTCTGCAGATGCGGTGCCCAAACCCATAGCAGGGCATCCAGCAAGCAGCATTTAAGCCCTGACCCCACATCCACGCGGAACACGTTACGGAAAACGTGCCATGCAGCTCACGGGTGGAGTCAGAAAGCAGCTAGGTCGATGCAAGGAGACGGAGAGGACTCAAGACAAAGGAAACAGGAGGTGAGTACACAGAGCCAGCCACATAATGTCCTGAAAGTCTCAACCATGAGGGCCTTTACAGAGGCTCTGAACGAGCAGGTCAGGCTTGTGGGCAGAGACGTGGGTGGAGCAGATGAAGTGGCAGGGATGTGGGTGAAGCAGATGAAGCAGCGGGGATGTGGGCAGAGCAGGTGGAGTGGCAGGGATGTGAGTGGAACAGATGAAGTGGCAGGGATGTGAGTGGAACAGATGAAGTGGCAGGGATGTGGGCGGAGCAGATGGAGCGGAGGTAATGCAGGCGGGGCAGATGGAGAGCCAGGGACAAAGGTGGAGTAGATGTAGTGGCTGAGACGTGGGTGGAGTAGATGCAGCAGCAGGGATGGGCAGCCACAGGCCTCCAGGCCAGCACCCTGGACAGCACCCTGCAGCAGGCCGGTGGCCTAGGGCGTGAGGTGGTGTGTGTGTGGGGATTGGGAGTAGGGGATTTGCAACATATGGGCCCAGCAGATGGGTTCAGTGTGAGCTGACCGTAATCCTTCCCACCAAGCAGCGTGTCCGAGGCTCCGCACCCGTGCTGAGCGCGCACACATGATGCCCCAGTCACTCCTCCTCCTCTCACTCACGGTCTGAGGTCACTCCCCCACCCCCGTCCCTTACACTTCCCTGAGAAGGCTGTGTGTCCTTTAGCAGTTCCTCATCTTGCAGGGCCAATAGGATTTCAGCTAATCTGGGTGCCGGCGTTTCTCCCCAGAACCCGGAGAGGTGTCCCGAGGACAGCTGAGCGCTTGGCTGATTACAGAGACGGCAGAGCTGAGCTCTGGCCGTGCTACGATGCCGCTTACCTGCCCTCATTGATGAGCTCGATGAAGGCCAGGCCTGCATTCTTCTGGATCGAGTTCTGCCACTCCTGAAACAGAATGAAGACCCGTCAAGCAGCGACTGAGAATGAAAAACTGGAAAAATCCACCACACATGTTCATTTTTAGCCACACAATAGCATAATAATAAGATGATAAAGATCGCTGGAGTAATTCTTGGTAAACATCATTACGGGGCAATAAACCAGCAATATAAAAACAATCGTTTCTGTCTCAGATGTTAATTCACTTTTTATGGAGGTAAAATGAATGTTTAGCTGCAATGTGGCCCTTACAGCCCATAACTGCACGGAAGGCCCTGAGCTCTGACTGGAATGGCAGAGGAACGCCACAGCTGAGACATCTCTGTCCTGCATAAACCTGATAAGCGCCCATTCAGGCAATAGATACCGATGTACACGAGGCAGGATGAAAACCAGCATCCTGAGCCGATCGAACGAAGCAGAGATGCAATAAAGACATGAATCCTGCTTCCCCTTAATGCAAGGTCTGACCTGAAGGGGACCAGAGGAGATGCAAAGAGGCAGCCTGATGTTTCCAGAGAGAAGCCTTGCTTTGCTACTTTGAAGTCGCTTAATGTGAGTTAAAAAAATATCCATCTTCATAAAAACTGCAAGCCACTCTAGACAAGAACATATTCGCTAACCAGACACCAGATAACAAGCTGTGTTTCAGTGCACCACCAGAGGGCAGTAGAGAGACTTTCCCCATACAGAATAGCAGGAGCATCCTTGTTAATCAGTCCGGGTAAATGCCGGACTTACAGGACAACAGTTCTGCTTTTTCCACACACTATGCAGCATGAATTGTTGGATAGGGCTTGCTGCAGTCCCCTGTCCGACCCAGAAAATGCAAATCCGATGCAGTCTCACAAAGAAGTCACAGATAATTTGAAACAGCGAGTTTTAATGCTGCCATCATTTCTAAAGCATTTGACACAACTCACTTATTTATACGGCTGAACATATACTGACAATTCAAGTTATAACTACATCAAAGGTACAACAGCTCTGCCCCCCTGGTGGTAGAGCTCACATCCATATCTCTTAACCTCAAGCCGCCCCATATGTAGTCATATAAGAACATTGTTCAAAAGGATCCTGATAGTGGCCCCGCCTGAGATCATTTTTCGGTGAGCACCATAACTGCACGCTGCCTCCTTTACTGTATTCGCTTACCTTTGATTCACCCGGCTTTAATGGCCACTAAACATTTGTGGAGTCTTGGCTCCAAGCTGTCAGCGGGAGCGGGGCCCTCTTTCATCTGCTCGCCGCCGCGCCCACATCTGGACACACTCGCCCATAAATCTCCGCGGCTCAGCTCCCTAACTCGTTCCGTGCGCTCGCACGGTTACGAGAACCAGGCCTATGCGACCTCTCAATTTGAGGCAGCGATCTAAAAGGGAGGTGGCTTCTACCGCTTACTCTGCTCCAACTAGCTGGAGACTGGGCACAATGATTAAAATATGCTAGTTGACAGGCTACTTTCATTGGATAATTATCAAGATTGGCAGCTCCAGAAGCCAACCAAATTCAGCCTTTCTCTGAAGAGCAGGTGTCATTTCTGCCATGCATGCCAATAGGTGTCACTCAATGAGGAGGTCCATGTCTGTGTACATATGAACTTTATGTTTCACCAAATCTGTAATGCCATCTCAGGCTGTCGACACATATGGCTGAAAATGGCCACCTGTGCACACAAAGGCTGATATGAAAGCCCACGGTAAAAATCCATCCATCCTCCCAATATTTTCCAACTATCCATCTTACTACTCCTTGAAGGTCGCTGTGAGCCTAGAACTTGTCCCAGGATGTACAGGGCATAAGGCTGGGGACACCCTGGATGGGATGCCTGTCCATCACAGAGCACACACACAATCACACAGTATGGGCAGTTCAGAGATGCCAGTTACCCTAAAAGCATGCTCCTGGAATGCAGAAAGTCAGAGCACATGAAGGAAGCCTGTAAGACACTGGAGAAGCATGCAAACTCCAGACACACAAAGCGGAGACATATGATGCCCCAACTTTTGGGTGCGAGCCAAGCAGTGCCCCACCCATGTCACCCAGTAATACCTGCACAAAATGCAGTAATGCGACTGGCATTATGACTGGGTGATGCCTGCAGTAACAGGACGGCTCCCCAACGGCTGGTAAAGCAGCACCGACGGCCTCCCTGCCTCCTGAGGCACACGCCACACAGACCTGCAGTCATTTCCCTTTTTTGCGCTGACAGGTGCCCTTGTGCTCTAGGGCTCTCTCAGGGAGGTCAGTGCTGGTACCAGCACTGGGACTGATGGGATCAGCCCAGGAAGGCTGCCCCCACTCAGCCTCCGCAAAGACATCACCCCCAATCTCTGATTTCACTCCCATTGCCGGCGATCAATAAGCCAGACAGGGTTTCGTCCCAGAGGTGGCTAATGGCAGGAACCCTGGCAGCCTCGGTAACGCTATCCCCGCGATTAGGGACCAGGCGAGGGGTCCGTGCTGCAGTGCATCCAAGAGCCGGGAGCAGACAGCATTGTGGAGACACTGCTCTGCATGTGGGGGGGGAGCTTGACATATGCGGGGAGCTTGAGTGTACGTGTGGACAGCCATGCAGGAACTCAAGCTGCCGTGGATCTTCCACTTTGGATGTTGCCCCCTCCGGGGGGGGGGGGGGCGGCATCCCTTCGTTGCACGAGCAGCCCCTAATGCCTACATGGGTCCTACAGCAGGTATGTTACGTATTTCCTCCAGCGGTGTTTTGGACGCCTCACAGGGCAGGGCCGCCTTCACCCGTCTGTGCGTCTCCAGCCTGGGTGGGGAGCCGGGGCTCACGCTACGAGTCAGACACACTGAGACAGTCTGCGACGGGTTTGTCAGCTGGCTAGGAATTGCCCTTTCTGTGGGACTGTTTATGTTTCTCAATGCAATCATCCGTGCATAGCAGTTCACTATGACGGCATAGTGCTGAGAAACCATTTCAAAATCAGTTATATATGTATGCAATGTTTATTATTTATTGTTTATTCTGGGTTATGGTTTATGGTTGGATCAGGGGCGACTACGAGAACCGTGGGAATGCTGTTTTGTTGCCTCCAGCAGAAGATCTATTGAATACTGCTTGGCTTTCCTTTGCATTACATGCAATAAGCAACACAAGACAGCAGCACCAGACGCTTGTTGTAAGAGTGTCTGGCCAAATGCGACTATGTCCTTGTGTTTCCATCAGCTGCATAATTGCAACTGCTACAGCCAGTGTAAGGGTGCAGTAACACAGCTACAGTGAACCTCGATTCAAGCATCCAAATCATGGCAGTGTTAAAGGTACTGGTAATTTGATATTGCCGATCAATGTCCAGAAGTCTATAATGCGTCTGTAGTCCTCAGCAATGGCCGGTAGACTACATATCCCATCATGATATGTGGCACCATGATCTCATCTTAGCAATGATATTCTAGGACAGGGTTTCCAATAACCTTCCTGCTATTTAACTGCAAATGTTGGCCTTTGTTCCCATTGAGTCTTAATTGTTTCTTGAATTATTAGAGTATATGCAGGGTCCATTTACACAAACAAACCTCTTCTTATTTAAACATGGTTACATATGATCAATTAAATAAATAACTAACAAGTAATTTTTTTAAAGATTTTATTATTCAAGACTTTGTCTTTACACAAATTTATTACTCAAAGTGAAAAAATTGGTCTTCAAACACTTAGTTTGACATAAAGTGACCTGAGCTGTTCAGAGTCTCAGTTGATTAATCTTGCTTAGCTGGAATAAAGTGTCCCACACAAAGCAGGAGTAAGAAGCTGAGTTGGGGAGGGAATGTCAGGGCTTGGATCAGAGCGAGGTCTCACCTGTGAGCAGAGGAGCATGACCAACTCCACCACAGACGTGCTGGACTTCATGCACACCAGACCTGCAGGGACACAGAGCGCAGGTGAGGGTCACGACATGCACGCGCACACACACACGCGCACACACACACACACATGCTTGCTTACCCATAACAACACAACTTCAAACACATACTGAGCTGGCAGATACCCAGCCAAGATAGACAGAACAGGACAACTGGGAACAGAGTCAAGAACTGGGCTGTCACACGACAGGGTACTAGTGTACGGTATGGTACTGTACCTTACTATCCCTGAATGGGTAATCTGAATTCCAGAACTTTGGGACCAAGACAAGGATCAGAAAGTAAAAGATCTAATAGATCTATAGAAATTTTACCTCCTTAATGACTATCTCCACTAAGGAGATACAACTCATCATTGGGGAAATGTTTCCTTTGACTTTAAAAGCACATTTATATTTACATTCACACATGAGACAACAATAACCTTTACATTTGACACAAGCAGCATTTTCCACACAATAACATGACACAGGTCCAGTGGAGTAGCCATCTAGTGTGGGGTTCTGAAGGTCACAGGGTATGTAAAGATCAGGTCATGTCAGGCTCAGTATGTCTGAAGCTACCATCTTCACACAGAAAAGTCAGGGGCTTTTTTTGTTTTACAAGTACATTTTTTAACAGTGCACAGGAAATTCAACACTATGCCACTGGCAGGATCCATACACCTCTCTGGTGTTCATTTTAAGGCCTGATTGGCTGAAGAGGTGACGTATCATTGGCCTGCTTGGTACACAGGGTAGGCTTGCCTTTCTGATAGAGCATCAATGGAACTTTGGCCAGCACAATGGGAGTAATGGGCCTACTCTCACATGAAACTCCAAGGGATGCTAGTAATGGTGATTCAGGGTAATATTGCTAAACCAGTGGCAGATAAAGTCCTATATGTTTGCATAAATGTAGCTCTAATACTTTAAAAGATCTGTTCCACACAGGTTACAATAGATTCACCTAGATACTAGATCAGAATTTATTGTGATATCCCTGTCAGACTGGTAGCTAGAGACTGGGCTTTTCATCAACAAGACTGGCTGATTTTTGTGAGGAAAGCCATAATCCACTCACTGTAATGCAGCAGTTCACAAAGCTCTGTGGTCTCGTTAGCCACATTTTGGCATAAACCAATTCAATTTGCACACAGGTACGCAATATTACTGGGCACTGGAGTCCTCAGTCGCCATAAAATACTTTAATGCCTTTTAGAATATGGCATAAAGCTTTTTCGGCATTTAGATTTTCCAGTGGAAAGCCAGTTACACTTAACAGGCTGTCTGATTTTTGGCCTACGGTATATACTGTATAAGCATAATGTACTATGCATACAGTACCAAGGACACAGCATATGGATATATATGTAAAATATGGCCCATGCTTTCTGAAAAAGCAGCCACAAACTACTGGTTGATCAGTCATGCAGCCTCAGTCATACAGACACATAACACACACATACACAGTATATATAGAGAACATACACACGCAGACAGTATATATATACAGAACATACACAGATAGAGGCAACGGCTTGAGTGGCGCACAGGAGTGTTGTGTCGCATTACTAGATGGGTAAGTCAGACATGCATGCATGCATGCTTTCACACACACGCGGACGGTGACTTAACGAGAAGAGAAGCAGGTGTGAAAAGCTTATTCGTGGTGGTGCTGGTGGCGACGCTGATGTCCACCTCGATATTCCTCAGCGAGCATTAATGACATGGCGGCTCCCCGGAGTGCCAGTGCGGGCGCCGGGGGGGGGCTCATTATAGTCGATGTGCTGCAGGGTGTTGCCGCGGTGCTATTTTTTTCCCCCCTGTGCTGAGGGAGTGGCTTGTTGCCATGGTTTTAAGGATGAAAGCAAAATGCGTCAATCAGCCAGGGGATACGGGGTGTAACGAAACGTGACGATGGTTGTTGGATTAAGGGGGAAAGAGCGACCCCCGCACCCCGAAATGGTGGTGCGTTCTGAAGGAGGGAGGGCTGTCCGTCAACCTCACACATGGCATGCAGCGAACAGGTTGCAGTTCCCATCGGCTGGCGATTTCGGACCCCCCGATTCCCCCGGTACTGATCCGATGTTCACGACTGTAGTTCACCTTGGTCCCAAACGCATGGGACCCTGCAGACACCTTGTTTGCGGGAGTTTTTCTGCCGCTCCTGTTGTTAAGTGAGGAATGGCTCGATCCATTCCCACATGACGGGGGTTGCCGCGCACATGTGCAGGAGGACACGACTCCCCCCCGGCAAATAGCCCACTTCCTGTCTTCCCACCTGCAGGGCAGCCGATAAGTCAGCTGCCCTCTGACACTACCCCTCAGGGGCAGGATGGGGGGCCGGTCAGCCTTCTTCGGCTCTGACAAGTTAAAATAAATGCCCCCATTCTGGTGCATGCTGATGGGCGGGTCTGAGAGCCACATCAGGAAGTGACCTCACGGGCCCCCCACAACGGGGCCAGTGTTCACGGTTCTGCCTGCTTCAGGAAGGGACCTCGGCTACATGTCCAACGGGGGCGGCAGGCAGGGGGGAAAAGGGCATGACCCCTGCTAACCCAAGTGTGCAATGGGCAGTGGGGTAATTATTGCTAAATGGGACACCCCCCCACACCACAGCGTTAAATTCTAGCAGAGTTCAGAGATGCGTGGAGAAACAATGGGCCCTCAGTACGCACCCCCCACCCCTCGCAGCCAGCCCCCAATCTCTCATTTTCACTTTCGCCATGCTGACAGGGTCCTGATCCAAGACTACAACACGGAGGGGCTCTGAGACAGAGCGGACCAAAGCCTAGCAGGTGTCCCCAGGGACGCTTGTGTGGGGTTACAAACATCAGTTGTCCACGCAGGTGATTTCTCAGCTGTCTGGATTTCGAAGCCAACATCGAAAACACAGCGTAAGGTGCGCTTAGAACATGCCAGGTCCCGCCTGTCAGAAAACACGTTACATGATGCAACCTCACCGCAGGCAAGTGGGAGTGTAGGGGCTTCTCAGCTTTAGAGGTCCTGCAGTAAATCCGCACTTTACTGCTCAATTTTGCTTGAACATATTACAGGTTTAACAAATAAATAACAAACCAACAAATATGTAGTTCAAGAACCTCCTCTAAGTAATCTGTTCCACAAACCAAATTTTACTTTAGTCGGATTTACCCGCCCAAACCCATCCAGGCCTTTCCCATACCCACTTAGTCTATGCAGGGTCACGAGGGTTCGGAGCCTATCCCAGGAGCAAAGTACACAAGACAGTCAATCACTGAGGATGGGGGCACCAACTAGGAGTGTAAAGATGCACTGGTGTATCGTGATGAATTGATTATTAAGGTACAGATTCGATCCATTGATCTGTAACATCAGAATGGATTTTAGCCAGTGAAATAAAGATTCTCCTACTCCCGGGTTGCACGCTCTCATGTTCACATGCTGCAGGTAGATGTGCAAAGGTAGCAACATCTGAGCTGAAGACACAACTACTACAAAAATGGAGATGACTGCATTGGACAAGCAGATGTATTCCGTAGTGGAGGACGAGGGATTTCGTCAGCTCATTCACCACTCAGAGGTCTCAAAGTACCGGCCTGTGACATGCTTATAATTCATTGCTAAATCTGGCCCACAGATTGATCTTTCCTTTTCCACAGAATAAAAACTATGCAATGTCATCCCACTAATCTGTACCGGCAGGTTTGCTAAGTTTCATCGGCAGCGGGATAGGGCCTTGGCGGCGTGCGGTTCTACGTAAGTCGCAAGCTGCCTGTACTCGGAACATTCCGCCTTCCTGCGTCTGGCTCACGCTGACTGAAGCGCGAGTATCTCTCCGCATGTGCTGTCAGGAAGTGCACAAGCAGGCTGAACTGCCATCAAACTACTCGCCAAACCCGGCAACTCTTTCCAAATGACACCAAGAAGAGGGAGAGGGAAAAAATAGGGCTAGCATGCCTGTGAGTGGAAGCACAAAGCAGAACATGGTGCAGTGTGTCCTGGGAAAAACATCTCTGTGAGATACCACAGTTTCAGGCACTGAGAACGTCCAGTGGGACGCCGTCGATGCTGCGGATGGGAGAGGTAACCGCTGGACCGAGGGTGTCTCTTAATGGTAGAGTTTGAGGGTGGGGTGCCCAAAAGCCCCGTGGGGTCAAGTACACATCTGTGGAAGATCATCCGATAACAGCCCGGAATGTACCACCTAGCAGACTGTAAGGGGAGGGACTCACCTGGGCCACACCCAAAGAGATAGACATGGAGGTGGAGATGACAAGGAGGTTGATTTAATTAACGAGGTAAACAGGTTAGGGGTGATGTTTAGGGGGATTCTGGGAAATCCTGTGCTGGGGGGAAGCTAGGCTCTCTTCAGATCTGCTTCTCGGCAGACAGGGCAGCAGGACGCAGACAGGGGGGGGCAGATAGAGAGAGAGGAAGCGGCTTACAGCACCTGTACCTTCAATGAGCAGCTCCTGGCCGTGGCTGCCCAGCAGAGTGCGTGACAAAAAGGGTGCGAAGTCCACGAAGATCTCCCTTAATAGGGGGGCCACCTTCTCCAGGGCGCGTTCCAGCTTGGTGGTGATGCTGCACGGGGGGGGGGGACAACAGTGAGCAAATGAGTCGCTAGCACACCCAGCAGCCTGAAGACGATGTGTATTTTCAGAACAGCCAGCCACACCACCATCGCGCTTTTGGACTGGGGGCTGATGACGGGGACAGGGGGACAGCGTCTCTGGGCAACACTCAGGCTCCAATAAGCTTTTGCCTGATTGGTGCACGGAGAGTGCATGTTGTATCAGGCCAATCCACTACTCCCACAGCTCCAGCCCTGAGGGCAGAATCTCCACACACACGTGACCTTTTGGTTTGCACTGTACCAAAAGGGCAAAGGATCAAGTCAACCTAGCTGATGACAGGCCTTGTCCAGGGGCCCAGCTCAGCCTGAATCCCAAAGACTAGCATGGAGCTGTTAAGCTGTAGAAGGTGGTCAGCTATCAGCGCAATGAGGGACTGCAAAAGAGATTCTGTGAACAAACAGTGAAGTCACAGGAGCAGGATACACCTGTGGTGCAGGAACTTCCATCTGCGATATCAGCTCACGCCTCTTGCAGGAGCCCCATATGGAAACAAGGGGTGCAAGCATCAGCACTGCCCAGTCGGACAGGGGCGATGACAGCCGGGGGGATGATCCGGGTGACACCGACACTCACGGATGTGACATGCCACTCCCCACATGTGTGGCAGGACCAAGGGGAATGGGGGGGCAGGCTGTGAGGGGGTGGGGGGGGGGTCTCTCACCAAGCTCCGTTCCCAGACGAGACAGTTTCATCATTGACTCCACGGTCACGGTAAGTGGGGCTGGTTACGGCTGCCATGGCAACCGATTTGTGATGCCTTATAAGAGAGCCGCACTCCCCGAAAGGGGCTCGCAGAGCTTGTCAGCATCCAGGAATGGGGAGACAGGAGGCAGGGATGGGCGGGGGGGTCTGTCATGGCCCATTAGACGATGGGAGGTCTGGGGGGCTCAAGGTTACATCTACCCCGTCCACTAGGCCTCACTGCCGGAATCACTGTGATTCTTAATCATTATCATTTGCGCCTCGCCGCTAACGGCTAAAAGCTACTCCGTCCTTCAAACATCCTACACAGCCCTGCAGCATCTCTGCAGAAGACGGCAACTAAAGGCCAGTAGCTCTGAACAGAAAGGGACCCGGCTGCCAAAAAAGGTTTGAAGTGTTGGTACGACGCTTCCTGCTGGCAGGGACATCAGCTACGCCATGACTTTCCATCTGCGGACAGGAGTGGGTCAACAGAGGTGGGCGGGGCTCGGCCGGGGGCACGCAACTGGTTTACCTCATGTTTTCCATGGTGTCCTCTGGCATGGGGGCCACCGTCTGCACCGCTGGCAGGTTCTTACTGGTCGCACCGTTGACGAAACTAGAGGATGAGGAGGAGGAAGAGGAGGCAGAATCTGTCGCTCCTGAGAAATGGAAGGGGAGATTTGAGAAGGTCAAGCGAGTTGTCTTTGACTTGGGGGTGGTTATTAAATATCAAACGTATGCTTATGGGAACAAGCCGATAAAGGGTTACAAAGCAAGAATCTAAATCACGATGTTTACAGCCTTTAAGAATCTGTAAAACCATGAGGTGTGGTTGAAGGATGGATGGACGGACAGACTGACAGACAGATAGTCTTCACCTCCCCTCTGACTGCTCCTTCAGGGTTTCCCCCATTTATGACATCATAAGTGACTAATATATCCCTACTCTGCAAATTACCACACTACATTAAAAACATGCTACCACGGTAATGGGATGATTATTTCTGTTTTAATCCATTTGAGATTAATAACATCATTTTGGACTTGATACTGCTGGCAGTGTTTTTCCTACCAGCGTACTCTGTAATGCTTATTTTAATCAGACATCCGGGACGCTGCCATCAGGCTACTGAACTGGCAGCTCCGCTGGAGACGGAAAAGTAGAGAGAGTGAACGTGGTTTAAGATCACATGCTTGGGAGGGTGTGGCAGAGTGAGAGGCAGCAGCAGCTTTGGCGGTGGGGAGCCTCGGGTGTGACTCCGGCCGGCCGCGCCTCTGGCAAGTTCCTAGATGTGATGGAAACGAGGCCCACCGCTTTCCGACGGTGCATTTCCCACAATGCCGCCTGTCGTGAACGGACTGCCCTGCCAGAGGCTTTCACCCGTAAGCAGTGGGACTGGCACTGAGAGTCACAGATCCGCAGTCAGAGCTCCCTTCAGGGGGTTACCTACACATCCATATTAAAGCAGAGATGCCAATCACTGCGCTGCTCTAGTACTTGGCATCAGAGAATGTGCCATCAAAGGTTTTTTTTTCACTTACTATAAATGTATTAGTATGTAAGCAGGATCTGGACACATTGTCCTGACAACCGCAAATTATTCTACTCGCTCCTGGTCCAAGAAATTCAAATTTGTTTAAAATAGTATAAGAAAAAAAAGTCAGTTTACTTCCTGAACTCAAAGGCTAAAAAAAGAAAGTCTTCCCTCAAGTCAAATCAGAATGTTAGGGACCTGACAATATTATAAAAACTCTATGACTTCTTTAACTTTGGCAGTCACTTCTGTCGTATTCACAGATCACTACACATACTCTGTGTGTGTGTATGTGTGTGTGTGTCTGTGTGTGTGTGTGTCTGTGTGTGTGTGTGTGCCCACACAAATACACACAACATATGCTTCTCCTTATGCAGCAATGCAATGAGGAGAGAATACTGTCATCTAGTGGTCAGAAGCAGTCACTGCCCAACCACCATCATAATTCTTTAACTACTTGTAATATCACATTTGTTTATCTATTTAGCAAATACTTATATCCAAAGCGACTTACAAGCAAGGAAGATAATGCATCACAAAGGTACAACATTCAGGGAGCCAAATTAGGTACATATTTGGCCAGGCTGAGCTTCCTGTAAATTGACCAGTAGGAGTATGATCTATACAGTACCAAACCACAGTAAGAAGCTAACAGTGGACAAATGCAGGACCATCCATTGCTGCTTGCCCCTCTGAAAACACAGAGAACATTCATGCCTAAGAAACACGTCAAAGAAAAAAATGAGAGGAGAAACCAACAGAATTTAGCAGTGTTTGTTTAAATGAGTCACTGAAAAGGATCCTCAGAAAGGAACCGTCCCAGAAAAGGGTTTCTAATGCATTTATTTAAATGCTATTCAGTATGGCTTATGTGACTAGCATGCACAGATCTCCCAGAATGTCAGAGAGGAGTCTGCGGTCAGTCAGCGGCCCCCAGCTCCAGGTGAGGCACAGTACGCTACCCGTGGTGTTGATCATGCTCTTGGGCGTAGCGGAGGTGGTGGAGGTTGCGGAGGAGGCGGCGGCGAAGATGTTGGGTGTGCTCCCCGCGGCCAGCGCTATGGCGGCGGCTGCCGACGCCCCCGAGTTGCCCGTCGTGTTCACCGAGAGGGTCCCTGGGGGGGGCTTCTTCACAGGTACCACCACACTCCTGCCCAAAACGGAGAATGGCATCATCAGCATCGCCCACGGGCTCCTGCGGGGGGTGTATTTATCACAGACACCCCCAGATTTCTGATACACAATGTCACACCTCAGTCACATCGCTATCAGGAGATAAACATGCCCACAGCTGTAAAACAACAGGCAAAATACTACTAATTTCTCTCTCTATATATATAAACACACACACACACACACACACACACACAATATGAGTATGTATGACCCAAATAACACTACACAAAACTAATTTAGTCAATTTCCTGTTAAACCAAAAAAACTATGCCTGCCTCAATTGCACACAACTACTGACTGCTGTGGTTCTGTCTAGTTCTTGGTTTTTGTTCTCGAGCTACTTACAAGCCTGTGTTGCCTGTTATACAGAATGCCAAGCACATCACAACCATCAGAAATCACGCTGTACATCTGGCTGCATCTCAGCATCATGTTTTTAGGGTTAATTTCTTCGGGAAGAGTTTCAGTGTTTATTGAACTGACATCGGAAGGATCGGGATAGACGCACAATTATCCAAAACTTGTCTTTACTGATTTTTTGGGACTAGAAGACAGGAAATCAAATTAAGCTTTTGTGAAAAATGCTTGTCAGTGGGGACGGTCATGTGACTACCCTGTTCTGCAGAATGACCACAGTAGGATCCTGATTTTGTGTGGTTTCCCATCCTAAGGGTCTGCTGTCAGAGAGGAGCTTAAATAAAATTTGGAGTATATTTTAGGCCGAGAAGCAGCACACTGTTTCATGGGAAGTCATAAAATGAAAACAGTGCTGTATATACAGTGTCAATCAGCAGTATAAACCCACTGTTTACAAGCTAATGTGTAGTCACAAAAAAGTCAAAGTAATGGTGTACAGAGGTGAAAAAAACCGCAGAGAGAGGGAACGGTCAGGAAACACAGCTGATGAATTTATTTTAAAGACCATTTTGCCTACAAAAACACAAAAACTCCAGCAAATGGCCTTCCCGAGAAAATCTGTCTTTTAAACGGGCCAACAGAGTAACATAAAGGCTGTTGATGGCACTGGAACGCTATGCCTGAATTATTAATTAGTAGAACATTCATGAAAGATGTATAGATTATTCATCTTATATTTTATTAATAGGATTGTCTTAATTCAGTTGCCTTGAACAAAGCAAGGATTTGCCTTGAGATAAATATTAATCGGGTTCCAGCTCTTTAAATCTCCACATGCCAGTGACGACCAGCCGGAGAGATCCAGCTCAGGGGTCCCGACGGCTTTCCAAAAATTAATGAGCGCCATGATCTAGATAAGAGCAAAAACTCTCCCAGGCATTTTTAAGGTCCAAATCTCAGCCCCAGTCATGGATAACATGTAAAATTAAACACAAAACTGTCACTGTAAGGAGACTCCTAGGAAGAAAAGGGATCCAAAACATATTTTGTTCACCATGACCATAACACATCAGTACTGATAGTCAATATATCTAAAACAAGGGCAGCTCTCTCAGTTTTCAAGAGCATTATGCCCAATCTGAAAACCTATTTAGAGTATTAAAGAACAGAGAGCTGCTGTGAAAGTCAACCAAAAATAGACTGAGGAACATATATAGGACAAATCTCACTCCTCAGACGCATTAGAGTCATGAAATGGAGGGTTGAGGGTGTATGTGTGTGTGTGGGGGGGGTGATGCTGTCGCTCCCAATCGGCGCAGAACCTGACAGGCGATGGAAGCCCCCCCCCACCCATCAGCCACTGTCGCACCTCCTCCTGGCAGGTGGGGGACAATTAGACGTTGCAATCGTCACGTGGCAAGGACATGAAAGCAGGGGAGGGGGCGGGGCTAAGCTGGGTGGGTGGGGCCAGACGGCACAGGTGGAGCCAGGCATGGAAGCATCTCAAAAATAATAGTGTCACTGGTGGGCCTCATTCCCAGCTGCCAGCTCCCATTACGACCGTGAGCATGAGGGCGACACGCGGGGCTGGGCGGCGGTGCCAGGCCTCTGCTGTTTAATCTGTCATCAACGCCCCCGAAACCCCAACCCCCCCCAGCGAGCGCTCAACATCCCCTTCATCAATATCATCTCCAGCCCGCCCTGCATACATTACGGCATGGGTACCGGCTGGATACCTGCTCTTCATGCAAGGGAGGGGGGGGCACGTCTCATTTGATCAAAGCCTCCCCCATCACTTCCCCCCAGGCATTTTGCAGCTCCCTCGCCTCTATTTCAGTTCCAGGAGGAAAATAAAAATGTCTGAAACCAAACGTGAGCAGGTGGGGAGAGGAGGGTGGGTTTCCCAGGAATTTTTAAGGATTTCTCTGAAAAGTAAAAAGCAAATGGTGGCAACACTGCAGGTAAATCAGGAAAAAGGAAAGACTGACATAGATTTAAGCAGCGATGTATGTGAACAGAGACAAGATGACAGGATAAATGTATATATGCCACGGACAGCATTGTGACAAAGAAGACATCAGACAGCCTTATGCTGGGGAATCTCTACTAGTGAATAGCTGCAGAGTCTCGAGGGGTCTGGGCAGGAAGGGCTATCATTAAAGCATACTGATGTTCCTAAAGGAGCTCAGGGGGACCTCAGAGATCTTCAGACGTGCGATTAACGTGTTGGGAGATTGGCTGGGGTCCAGAGCGTGAATCCGGGCCTCACCCCAGTACGTCAGAGCCCAGCTTCTCGAGCCGGACATGTGTCAGAAGCACGGATGTTTACGACATGCAAACCGTCACATTTGCCTTACACTTTAAGAAGTAACATTTTACTAAGTTAAGCAGGAATCACTTTATTCTGTGGACTGTGGATGCACACAAGTTCGTATATGGAGCTACGGCTCGGCTCTAAAGTGAACGTATCCCATCAGAGGGGAATGGTCTCCGCACTTTATGAAGCCCTCCATAATGAGATATTAATAAAGCGCTCCAGAGTGACGGCAAGTCAGCTGTTTCAGGCTCTAGCTGTCAGTCATGGATCTATGGCCACATGGTGTAACACGCAGGCACAATGGCTGCCGATGCTCTGGGGGGAGGCTGGGGGGGGGGGTTTGCCGCAGTATTCAATGCCACACATTTCCGTCCCACTGTCTAATTGAGTTAATTGGGCTGACGGCACCAGATCAGCTACAAGCTGGCGTATTAGCCGCGCTGGGCGCTACCGTGGTGACGGGGGGGTGCCGACCTGTCGAAGGAGTGGAACTGCATGGGGAGGGCAGCCTGCGCCTCCCTCTTCACGGCGGGGTCCGGGTAGGGCAGGGGCTCGGGGCCCGCCTCAAGGCCCTCCACAGGGGCTGCCACCAGGCTCTTCAGAATCTCCTTCACGTTGATGCCCTTGTTGGCCTGGGAGATGCTGGAGATGGAGGCAGCAGGCCTGAGGGCCTCAGCGGCGGCGCTGGTGACCATGGTGACGGCGGGGGGCTCGGCCAGGCTCTCGCGGGAGTGCCGAGCCTCGGCCGGGAGGCCGCAAATCAGGACCCCCACCTCCGGGTCAGTCCCGTTCAGCACCCCAGACATGTGTTCCTCGCCGAGGCCGGAATCCGTGTGAGGCAGCGAGCCCTCGGCTGACATGTCCTCCTCGGGCATGGGCTGCTCCTTTGTGCTCTCAGGAAAGGAGGTGGGGTTCTCTGCGGCAGAGAGACAGACACAACCCCCCCCCCCCCGTCAGAACCCTTGCTGCCTTCCCAAGGGCCGCCACCGGGGGACAAAATGTCACCTCTGCTTCCTGTCACTCAAAAGACCAATTACACCCTTGTGCAAATTAATTGTAATAAGTTGTTGCATCTATATGCAGACAGATTGACCACAGATAAGACGGACATCACAGTCACATTAATTCATACTTATCACCTTGGGTCTGGATTTATAGTGGATTGATAAAAATTGTATGGGAATAGCCCAGCATGGAGCACCAACCCATCGCAGGGCACACACACCATTCACGCCTATGAGGTATTTGGCAACTCCAATTAACCGAGGTGTGTTTTTGGACTGTGGGGGGAAACCAGAGAACCCAGAGAAAACACCACAATGGGAGGCACCTAAACCCCAGAGAACTGATTTCAAACATACATGGATGGCTGAAGGACAATAATAGCACCCAGCTCTAACCCCACCTAAGCAGGCCTGCCAGTCTGTGGGCACAGTGCCTCCTCTGTCCATCCACCAAGCTCTAACCCCACCTAAGCAGGCCTGCCAGTCTCTGGGCAGAGTGCCTCCTCTGTCCATGTCTTTGGGCTGGTCGTACACGGTGGAGATAAAGAAGTCTTGGCGCGGCTTCTTTACTGGGAGGAACGAGCTGAGCTTCTCGCCATGGTACCTTGATTAAAGAGAGCGAGCACTCAAAACACTTGCTTCATCTTTCAGAAAGACAGTGAGTGCAGCAGACTACATTTCCCACAATGCAAGCCATTAAACAGGCTTTACCTTACAGTGGGAGGCTCCGATCAGGGTCAGTGTGGAATATTAGTGATCAACACCTTATTGCAAAGTGCTTTTCAACTTTATTCACAATGTAAATGTAGCCAAGGCTGCAGCTCTGGCTTGTACGGACATAACAGGCTCTTACCCCAGGCCTCTTTTACACCGGGGATGCTGTCCCTCATTCTCCAGAGCGTCAGCCATTCCTGCCTGGCTGTGGCCCAGGCCCTCACCTTCCCTCCAGCCCTGCTTCTCCATCACCCTCCTGCCGACACCCTGTATGACATCACAACATGTCTGAGGCCTTTACACTGATACAACTACCATCACTGCCTGTATTTCTCTGGTTTGTAGCTTTTTTATTTTTGAAGATGAATACTGCAGTCATTGAAAAAAAAAAAACTGCTATGACCAGAGAAAGTAACCGATTGGCTGCCCTACCTTTGTGAACTTTTCAAAACTCCCGATTGGCTGCTGCCTGTCAGAGGGCGTTTCCAGTCCCTCCCTCAGCCTCCGCTCATGACGCATGTCCACATAGTCACGCGCGTCCATGTCGCCGCCATCTGAGTGATGACATCATACAGTTTGGAGTTAGGTCAAACATTCTAATAAAATAAACCTACACGGCCCAGAAACTAAGATAAGGAAGAATGAAATATGCTACCTTTGTCGTAGTACACACTCATGTCCACATCCCAGTCATCTGCTGTTTGCTCATCAAAATCTGTTTAGAAAGACAGTAACATGGAATATGAGGAAAATATAAAGGAACTTGGAGCAGGCTGCCAATAGGTGTAGCTTTAATAAAAATTTGACCAAAATCAGGTAGGTAAGGAGAATGCACCACACAACAAACCGTCTCAGGGATGAGAACCTGAGTGCAGCCATGTGGTGGGTGATAGTTCAGCACCTCACTAGACCAAATGGATCAGTGTGAGTTTTTTTTCTAGGGGCTGGAGTGCCAATCCTGCCACCGACCCCCAAGTTATTCCCTGTAAGTTGGAGGACCTCCTCATAGGGCTGGATGTAGAGTTAGGTCATACCCAGGACAAAGCAATTGCAGGTTAAGGGCCTTGCTCAAAGGCGCAACAGAGTAGAATCACTTTGGGCATTCATAGGATTTGAACCAGCAACAGATCCCTAGCCTCAGAGTCAACAAATTAACTAATCTAGTAATTTCACTGATATGCATGCAGGGAAAAAAAATGGCGACTGTAAAGAACATTTATACCCCCTTTAAGGCCTATGCAATATTGTGCAATTTTAAATAATAATTTTAAATAAATGCGTGTGCTAGGCACCAAAGTAAATAAAAATACCATGCTAGCCAAAAGTCAATCTAATTTAATATCACTTGAGAAATTTACATCTACATTCAAATCATTTATCTGACACTTAACCAAAGCGACTTACAGTAGAGGGAAGGGTTAAAATTTCTGTGTACTTCCGGGGTATTTGAGCCCACTACATTTGCATTGTTAGTGCAATATCCTACTTATTGAGCTACAGAAGTCTATGTCACAACCTCACACAGTAGACAGTGACTATCTTCTGCTCATTTACTTGCTCAATACCAGCTGATACAGATTAAGGTCAACGGAAGAGTGACTATTCATTAAAAGCACTAGTTGAAATCACGAGCTGTAACTGACTAAACACCAGAGTGTTTATAGCCCCCAAGTGACTGCTGACTTACCGCCCTCCTCCTGCTCCTGCCAGTACTGGGCGTCGGTGTAGAAGACCAGGCCTGAGCCTCCCTTCTCCCACTTAAGCTCGATCTCTTCCTCATACAGCCGCTCCTTGCTGCGCTCCTGGCTGGTGACGTCCTCGTGCAGGGCCTCATGACGCTCCCACTCCTCGCACCGGTCGTCATCCTGGACCAGTGGGAGGTCAGCCAAGGCTCAGCAGGTGGACAAAAAACACACCGCAAGCCTCACACCCGTATTACTTTCCTGGATCACAGCTCCTAGATGGGCTTACAGAGTAACCACCCAATGTATTCTGGCCAGAAGCAGACATCAGTCTCCAGTGCTAAGCAGGTATAGCAATCAATCGGTCAAGAAATCAATCCATCCATCCATCCATCCATCCATCCATCAGGGGTCATTGGAGACAGGAGTGTCTCACAGAAAGCACTGGGCAAGGGACACCCCTGACGGGATGCCAGTCCATCACAGGGCACAAGGCACAAGGCAGGGGACGCCCAGGTTGAGATGCCAGTCCATCACAGGTTGCCCAAAAACACTTTGGGCCATTAACTGAAGCCAAATAACCTCTGGGTTGTGACCCCATACAACTTGTGAAGAACATGCAAAGTCCTCACAATTTCAGGGTTGGTGATATGATTCCCCTCTCTGTGTATGTTTTTGTGTCTGATATCACTGCTACTCAATAAGTCACTGTGCCACCCAGGTACAGTAATAAAAATAAAACTACAGTGACTCTGGATCTTAGAAACCCTGAATATGGCAGCTCCATGACAGCACAGTGAACACTCTTTCACAGAATTTAGAATTTTAGAATTTGGTGATCAGTGGTCATTGTTAACACACCACAGCACACAGTTCGCAACAACAAAATGTGTCCTCTGCATTTAACCCATATGTGACTTTCGTGACATAGCAGGGGGCAGCTAATTCAGCGCCCGGGGAGCAGTGCTTGGGGGCGGTACCTTGCTCAGGGTACCTCAGTGGTGTCTTGCTGGTCAGGGATTCAAACCAGCAATCTTTCAATTACTAGTGTGCTTCCCTAACCATCAAGCCACCACTGCCCACTTCGCTACTCATACAACAGTATGAGTCGCTCAACTCAGGTCGCTACTCATACAACATTTAATCTGAATAAGCATTTACAGTTTCAGTGGAGAAACTCACATCATCAGGACCAGACTCGACCTCCTCTGGGCCAGACACCGTCGTTTCTTCATCCTCCAAGACAGCATCAGGCCCTGGCGTCCCCACAGGGGGAGTGCCGACCCGGCCTGGCCCAGAGATCTCCACTCCTCCGGCTGTGTACACACTCTCCTGGGTGGGCGTGATGGTGTATGTGTCCTGGTACTTGAAGGGCACGTTGCCGTAGCGACGGCGGGAGCTTGTTTTGGGGAAGGTGAGGCCCAGCTGGCGGATGAGCCGTGGAGGCAGACGGCAGGCCTGGATCAGCTGTAGGAAGACCGTCACCGGGGTACCCACGTTACCCGCGGGCATCAGTGCCGGCGGGTTCATCTCGGGCAGGCTCCTCAGGTCAGCCTCTGTGAACTGCTCCGTTGAGGCTGTGCGTCGATTTAGCTCAGCCCTGGTCTTGTAAGGGAAGCTGCTTTCTTCTGAAATAGCCGAGAAACAACACATACCATCAAACAACATATTCCGTCTTGGCGCTATACATTCTGTCGATCTTAGAAGTCTTTTTATAGAACATCTCAATAACAATGTAAAGCTATAGCTTTGGGTAGAAGCAGTGGTTCTCAATCCTGTTCCTAGGGGACCCCCTGCCAGAATGGTTTCATCCCCATCCTACCTTAATCAGGCTCAGATGTTATTTAATGGGCTGGTGATGAATGTGACAGGTTGAAAGCAGTGTGGACTTTAATGAAGGCATACTGGCAGGGGGTCCTTCAGGAACAAGACTGGGAACCACTGGGATTTGGTACCCTCCTAACAGAACACGTGGAAGAACTTTGGATGCAACGGTATTACCTTGAATTTCCTTTCATCACTAACTTCATCACTAACGTTTTATACAAGAGAAAAAGACATTAGTTACAGATTAGTTATCTATTTCCGTGAGAAAGAGCAGAGGGAGGCGGCCCCACCTGGGTCTTCCGATACTCGGATTCTCCGCAGCACACACCGTCTACCCAGCCAGTCGCCCCGTGAGGCGACCCAGTGATTCCCGGCGTACATTCGGATAAAGCGATCGTCTTCTCCGGCGCGAACCGACACGATGCAGCAGCACGTCTTCTCGCCTTTCGCCGCAGCGAGCCTCCCTTCGGCCCCCGCCGGCTCGCAGCCATCGCCGGCGTCCTGCGGGCCCTTGGCTGTTCCGCTTTCCGCCGTATCCCTGAGGACCTCAGGTCGGTGTCGGTAGTGAAAGCACACAAAACCCTTATCTTCGACAAACTGGCTGAAATAGTTCCTTAAGTCAGCTGAGCGAAATGTTGCTGGAATGTTACTAACTGCGAAGTAAACAACATCACGGGAGTCCGCCATGACACATACGTCACTCTCTTCCTTCATCATGAATAAAGGCACTTAATTTGAGGGGAATCTCTGGTAAAACATCAGATAAACCATCTACAACCCGCAACACTGGCGAATTTACCTGAATCTGAATTTAAATGTAACTAACCAAATTATTTTATACTGCCTTTCAAAATAATGTTCTGTTAAGTGGATTATTATATACTGCCACCTACTGTTCAGGAGGGTATTTAACAAATAGCAAAGCAACCTTTACGTTTGAAGGGCTAGATGAGTAGCATCGCTGCCTCACACTTCTAAGGTTGGTTTTTGGGGGTGTACTTTAGCGCTCTCTCTCTCTCTCTCTCTCACACACACACACACACACACACACACTCACACACACACACACACACACCCACCCACACACC
>JAODJU010000036.1:14637240-14664684 GCA_026776725.1 Gnathonemus echidnorhynchus
TGCAGACTGTCTCCCAGCACCGCCACCATGTAAGACAGGCCAAAGGTGGAGATGCAGACTGTCTCCCAGCACCGCCACAATGTAAGACAGGTCAAAAGTGGAGGTGCAGACTGTCTCCGAGCATCGCCACCATGTAAGACAGGGCAAAAGTGGAGGTGCAGACTGTCTCCGAGCATCGCCACCATGTAAAACAGGGCAAAAGTGGAGATGCAGACTGTCTCCCAGCACCGCCACCATGTAAGACAAGGCAAAAGTGGAGGTATAGACTGTCTCCCAGCACCGCCACCATGTAAGACAGGCCAAAGGTAGAGATGCAGACTGTCTCCCAGCACCGCCACCATGTAAAACCGGCCAAAAGTGGAGGTGCAGACTGTCCCCCAGCCCCAGCCTCTACATGAAACAGGCCAAAGGTGGAGGTACAGACTGTCCAGCAGCCCCACACCTACCACTTAAATGGCTACCTCATACCAGGCAGCACCTGAGAGTTGTGGCAATTACGAGCAGGTGCAGAAGCAGACACAGAAACAAATGCAGACAGCTGCAAGCCTTCCTGCCATTCGCAAGCAGCAGTGTTTTAGAGCCGGGCTGGTCAGGCCGACGAGACCACAGCTATGTATCGTGCCAGAATTGCTATTAAATCAGCCTGGCTCAAGGCCACACTCAGCATATGGCAGTAATAAGAACATGCTTGAAACATAATCATCAGGGAGATCATCTAGAACAGAATGTTTCTGAGAACATTAAACAAGAATGATATATAGGCACCCAATATAGAGACCTTTCATTATAACCACTTAAGTAGTTCTGGGTCACAGTAACTCTGCTGCCATATTCAGTGCTCACAAAAAGTCTTGCTTAATTCAAATTTATTGGTCTCTTAACAAAAGTTCATCGAGAAGCAAAGTTTAATATATCCGCACATATCTGTCACACAGACATTTTCTTTTTTTTTGTGTCATAATTTATTGACTGACTTATTGAGTTCTTGCTGTTTTGCTATTTTTTGCAATTGTGGACATTGGCCCCCAAAGGGATACTTAGCACAAATGTTTGGTGTTTTATGCTATTATGAATTAAAAAGCACCCAATGAGACTACTTGCCAAATACTTTTTTTAACTCATAACAGCTCTTTTAGAGCTATTGTATTGGGTTTTATTTTATTACTACTTGAAATGAATGTGTTACTTAAATCTACTGTATATTTATACATTAACATATTTTTTTGTAAACAAATGAATACAGTAATGATTTTTTGTTATAAAACCAATAAATTTGTAATATCCATCCATCCATTTGTAACCACTTGTCCTATTCTGGGTCGTGATGGGTCTGAAGCCTATAGGCGCAAGGCAGGAAACAACCTAGAATGAGGCGCCAACCCATTGCAGTACACACTCATATAAGTAACCTACAGGCAATCAGAGTAAGTTGAATCTTCCTTACACAACCTTGAGTGGTGCCCTATAGTAATCATGCTAAATGTCAAACCTGAGTGGTCGCTGTGGTCTGGATCTTCTTTGTCTCTTTATCCTTGCCGTCGTCGGACCTCTCGGTGTCAGAGTTGGTACTGCCCGCATCCACGGCGCCCCCGATTTTCGTGGCAGATGCATCCCCCTCTGTCCCCATAGCGCCCCCGGTGGTGTAGTCGGTAACCTTGGGGAGGGCATCAGGCTCCACCATGGGGTTGAGGTCCTCCAGGGCTGCGTGCAGCTTGAACTCGGTGTCCTCCAAGAGGTTGGGAGCAGATGGCAGGTCGGAGCTGGCCGTCATGTGGGCCAGCAGGCCCAGGTCGTCGGCGCCGCTGCCAGGAATGACTGCGGGCTCTGGGCCGGACAGCACGAGCCTCTCGGCAGAGGTCAGGTGCCCGAGAAGCTTGTTGTCTGGGCCGCCGCCCACCTTGCCAAACAAGAAGCCGCCGTCACCAGTAACGCTGTCCTTTTCGTCAGCCAGGGTGATGAGCGGCCCGGTATTCTTGTCCTCGCCGCTCTCCTTGGACACCAGGACGCCGCCCAGGTTGCCCACAGCGGCGCAGTACACATTGTCCAGCAGAGAGTCCACCTCCACCAGCGGCCCGTTCTCCGTCAGGCCCAGCACCTCCGGGGATAGGTCCAGGTCGTCCAGCTTCACCTCAGTGGCCTCCACCTTCTCTGCTTTGATGTCCACTAGCAGGTCATGCACCTCCACCCTAACCCCGCCCACGGGCCGCTCGCCGCCTGCAAGCTCATCCGGCCCCTTGGAGTCCACCAGCAGGTGGCGCGAGTCGGCGCTCTCAGGGTAGTCGGCCTCGCTCTCGGGCGTCTGCGTCTGCGAGTTGTCGTCGATCTCGCGGATCTCGATGGTGCCCTTGATGCCCGAAGCAGACAGGCCAGAAATGGTGCTGACTAGGCCCTTCTTGCCTTTCTTGATGTTCTCCTCCTCCTGCCTCTGGTACTCCTCGTACATCTTGGCCAAATACTCCTTGTGAGCCTCATACGTCACCTGGACATTAAACAGACAGACCTGCTAATTCAGTTTTTGGAACTGATTGATCACATATTCTGAAAAATCTGTAAATAAATACTAGGGAAGTTCCATCCATGATTTATGGTTAAAAAAAAAATCAATTTGCTAGACTGCACCTTAACTTAGCTGATTTTAACAAAAGCTTCCCTCTCGCCACCAGCAGAGGGCAGCATTTATCTGCTTTTCCCAAGCCGACATGGCCCTCACCTTGGAGTGCGCTATCGACAGCGTGTCCACCCAGACGCGCCAGCCGCCCCACTCGTACTTGATGGCGTGGTACAGCAGGATGCGGAAGATGTTGTACACCATCTCCGTGATCTTCTGCTCCTCAGGGTTCTTGGGGTTGATGTAGCCAAGCGAGAACATCCAGTCCTGCCAGACGGAGCACTGGAGGAGGCACCTGGGGGGCAGGATGTGAGGCGTCAGAGCAGAGTGCTTCACCCCTGACACTGCACGCTCACACCCACACTGCACGCTCACACCCACACTGCACGCTCACACCCACACTGCACTCAGGAGACTGTTTGAGGTGAATGAAATATCAAATACTCAATCAAATACTCATTTTGTTTCACGGGTATTTTAAGCAGTATTTTCTTTTTCAATTCCCAGTATTCTGCTATACTGTCCCTCCTTAATCTATGATTACTCTACCACAACTACTTGGTGTTACTTATACGTTAGTTTTGAACATTTATAGATAATAATAATAATAAGGAAATTATGAAATGAGAAAGTTGCTAATAAACTTATGTTCAGTAAAATAATCAAATGCTCAACCAAATACAGAAAAATGTAACTGTCCTGCAGAGGGCGATATTTAACAGGCAGCAAGTAGGATATTCCATCTCATTTTGATTGGGCAGATTACTCTGTACTTTTCATAGACCAGCATCACTATGTAGAGTGTGACAATACTTTTCCCATTACAAAATTACATGAAATTCTCAATATACTCAAAAGTACTTCTGTACTACTCATTATTCCATAATTAGGGGTAGAACTTAAGGAAAGGCTGCAGGTTCAAGGTACACTAAAGGCTGAGTGAAGGTAGTTAGCTTGAATTTCTTCAGCTGTGTAAATGGGCCAAGATATAACATTAAAGGCACTTTTAATAGAAGTAATCATCTTAAATAAGGACCTACAGTTAGAAGTCCTTGCTAAACTAAATTACTGTCACATGCTATTGTAGCCTGAAGCCTGAGGAGCATCATCTCTGATTATTAGAGAGTAAACTTGCGTTGTGCCAGTTCGAGGCTCAGCTGGTGAGACAGACAGGCTTGGGCAGATCAAGCTGCCACTGTGAATGGAGCTCGAGACGAGACGGAGCCCCACCAGGTACGGGGGACAGCTCCTCACCACCCAGCTACCCAGCTACTCTGGCGGCTCGGTGACGGAGCCACCTGCTGCGTACTCGCACGGACGGCGCCGCTCACCGCCGATTCTCCCGGCTGTTGCTGAACAGCTTGATCATGTCAGACAGAAAGAGGCGACGGACCTCCATCAATTCGGTACTGGGGGAGGAGTTCTTCATCAAGGTAGCCACGACCTTCAGGATCACTGCAATGAAAGGTGATGGGGTGGCATAGGTGGAGGGCGAAGGATGCAAGTTAGTTGGCAAGTACACACTCACACACACACACACACTCACAAGAACAAACAGACACAGACACACACACAGACAGACACACACACACACAAGCACACACAGACACAAGCACAGACACAGACACACACACAGACACACACACTCACACACACAAGCACACAAAGACACATACACACACAAGCACACAAAGACAGACACACACAGACACAAACACACACACGCATACACACAAACACATAGACACACATACATATGCATGCATAAACACACACGCACACACAGGCACACAAACACTGACACACATACACATGCATGCAAACACACTGGGATGTTCTAGACCAAATTCACATGGAGGTTATTGCACAGGACTGATTCAGGGTACATTTCACTGCACGTTGTACTTGTATAACTGTGTATGTGACAAAAAGAAATAACCCCATCTTAACTGAAAACAGGTCTGTGCAGACATCAGCCGGGTCAAACAAGCAGTTAAGTACAAAACACATAATCTACATGAGCCATATCGGGGTGGTGAGCACGTACTTGGATTCTGAATCTTAACAGTAGAGTCTGGTTCTGGATGGGGTTTGTGCACCACCTGTGTGCAGACCTGTTCTGTAAGGATCTGAAGCGGGACATAACATATGGTCAGTCTCCCAGGGAAAAGAAAATCGGTTATTTATAGTTCCAATCCAAAGGAATCAAATATCACAAATAAACACTCACTGGGAACTTTATTAGGAACACTATATTAATACTGGGTAGGGCCTCCCTTTGCCTGCAAAAAAGCCTCAATATTTTACTGCATGGATTCCACAAGATGTTGGAAAGATTCCTTTGAGATTGTGGTCCATGCTCTTGTGAGTGTATCACACAATATCTGCAGATCTCAGTATCGAATTCTGATGCGGAGGCTGGGAAAGCCACTGAGGAACACTGACCTGAGCACTGCAGCCTCAGCTTTCAGATTTTGGCTGACAGAAGTGGAACCTGACATGGTCGTCTGCTGTTGTAGTCTATGATGTCTTTTTGCTCACCACAGATGTACATATAGTGTTTATCTGAGTTATGATAGCCTTCCTGTCAGCTCAAACCAGTCTGGCAGTTCTCCTCAGACCTCTCTCATGAATACGGTGTTTGAGAACTTCTGCTCACTGGATGTTTTTTTGCACCATTCTGAGTAAACTCTAGAGACTGTTGTGTGAAAATTCCGGACAATCAGCAGTTACAGAAATACCAAATCAGCCCATCTGGTAGCAACAATCCTGCCACAAAATCACTGGCATTACATTTCCCCCCATTCTGGTGTTTGAGGTCAGCATTACCTGAAGCTCCTGACCTGTATCTGCATGATATTATGCACTGTGCTGCTGCCATATGATTGGCTGATTAGATAATTGCATGAATAAGCAGGTATTCAGAAGTTCCTAATAAAATGCTCAGTGATAATCAAACGCTGCTATAAGTTCTAAGAAAGGTTGGACGGTACGTAAACGTACCAGTAACACCTGAGATGGATCAAATCCCTGGAGAGGGGAGGTGCTGACTGTCCCACCCATTTAGGCCCCACCCTCCCATCACCCAGTTGGCTGGCATACCTCATAGAGTGTGTTGTAGGTGGTGATGGTGACCGTGTTGGCGTGCAGCATCAGTCGCTCGCCCAGCAGAGTGAACAGGCTGTGGGTGTGCATGATCTCCACCTTTCTCCTGCAGGAGCATGGGAGAGACACTTTCCTGTCATCTCACCTCCCCGAGAGAGGTAATCACACACTGGCTAATAGCAGCTGTCCTGACTGGCTGAAGAGGCTTTTGTCAAACTAGCTGGACCAGGGGGTCTCAGAAATATTAGGAGCAGAAATAAAGGTGACCAGGCAATTCATGGCCTGTTGGAAAAGCCTACCCCATGATTTCCAACCCTGCAATCCTGTTTCTCAACAAGAGTCCACTCAACTCTTGATTGCCACGTGTTGTATAGCTCCCCTCCTCTGCTAAGTGTGGTGCCTAGTGCAGAATGAGCAGTAGGACTGCAGAGCCATTTTCTGAAGCCACCAGGCTCTGAGATCAGAGAATGTCCTACCTAAACAGAGCAAGCATCCCACCTTCACATGGGCTCAAGCCCAATTAGGAGAGTCCTTTCCCTGGCAAAGCAGAAAAACATGCACCTTCTCAGATCACCTGCCGGCTCCCTCTCCACCATCAGAGAACGACTCCCCCCCAAAGACAGTAATGACCGAGCCCGGGCCCCTCTCAAATGGCCGTCCCCTCAAGCGGGAGGACCAAATGTGGTGGGGAATGCCTGAGCAGCCATCGCCCTGATTAGAGCTGCCTTAGTCACGCTCACTGTATCCCAGCTGGTATCCTCCCTGCGACTGACTCGCTGTGCTAATCATTAAACTCAGATCCGCTGAGATTCAAGCCCGCAGGCAGGCAGACAGTGCACGACTTACATTTTCAGTAACAGTGGGCTTGTACTGTACCAACCATACACAGATACATAAACGTAACCCGTATGTCACATGGCCTTTGAGATTTTTCTCCGTATCATATGCAATATCTTCTGAGAAATACAAGCAATGAACAAATCACTGCTCTTGCGCCTACTAATCAGTTCAACCAGCTTTGATCATGTTAGTATTTTTATTATTAGTCTATGCATATTTCTAAATGGTGCACTTTGGTGCTTTGTGGGTAATCTGCATAATTAAGATACTGCCATAATACTGAGGACATATTTTTCTGGACAGTGGGCAGAGAGACAGCTAAGGTCCGAGGGGCCTGGTGGTCCTCACTGGACACTTACTTGTGCCCCAAGTGCTTGAGGAAGTAGCCTAGGACTTTAAGAGCTTGGACCCGGATGCTCTCGCTTTTGGAGGCCAGCAGTTTGTAGATGACCCTGGACACACACCAAACAACAACAAAAAATCATTCTTTTGACTTACAGCAGAGAAAGGTATGAAACAATTGTTCCATTCAGGCTACACAGACAATAGTCTGCAAAACATCAAAGTGCACATTTTCAACATACAATGACGGAAATCTTCCCGACACAGAGTGTTTGAGGAGAGGAAATAACCTTTGAAAACACCTTCCTTTCACCTCACTGCATATATTTGTTAGCGAACAATGGGAATTTCTGCTTGCACATAAGATTTACAGTTCATAAGTAAATACTGCTGCAGACTCAGCCTCACAGATTAAATGCCTGGGTGCCTGCTGAAGTGAGAGTGGAAGTACGTGTGAAATCAGCCAAGGCATTCTGCTGGGGCTGCAGGTCTCACACGGCCACGGGTTTAAGAGACGGCCAGTCACTCGCAGGCTCCATTACAGAGGGCTGTCTATGTGTGGCGGTGCAGCTCTCAAACACCCTGGGGGGGAAGGGGGTGCTTAAAGTGACAGAATTTCATGCAGAACGGATGGAGTTTGATGCCTTTAGGGAACTTATATACCAACAAAACTTCAAAGAAGTAAAGCTCTCCTGTTCTGCTAATGTTTTAGCAGCAATAGGCTGTATGGGGGAGGTGTTTCAGTGGATTCATCACTACAGAGGGACCTGCGTTACAGAAACACTGCAGAGCCTCTGACCAAAAAGGCTGCAGGTCGAAATCAGACAGCGGAACGAACGCGGAGCTCAGGAAGTGGCTTCACCGGCAGGGCCACTGCAGGAGTTCAGGAGCATATTTACCGTATGCCGTTCCTCTGGTCGAAGGCGGGGATCATCGAGGCGGGATGCTCGGACATGAGGGCGACCAGCAGCTGCAGCACGTCGTGGATGTTCTCGTCCTGTGGAGATAAGCAAGGCGGTACCCAAAATCTTAATACCACCTCAGGACTGACTTGTTCCCATTGTCCATTTAGCAGGTCTGGGATGGTGAACTCTTGGCAACCAACCATCTCCCTTCCCCGGGTATGCTTATGGGCCCCGCGCCAGGACCCTCCCAACATGCGGGGCCCAACGGGGGGGGGGGGCTCCAGTAAGGCTGACTTGCCTCATGCATCGTTAGCAGGTAGTTAAGCACACTCTGCAGCTCATCCTCCTTCACGCCACGATCCTGAAAAATAAATGGCAACTTTTACGAAACAAGGTGTGATTTTCTTTTCAATATTATTGCTAGGATGACAAACTGCAAGGGTAAAAGACAAACAGGAAAGATTTCACCTTATAAGAGTACGTGCAAACGATTCAGCACGATGAAAGCCACCCAATGATTTGGAGAAAAACACCAATTTCAGTAACTTTTAAAAACAATGCATGGTAGAGTCCGGTACTTGCACTGTCATACAGTATTTAAATGCATAGTTTAATGCATGTATTAGTGAGACAGGCCCAGGCAGCAAAATCCTCACTGTACGAGGAAAACTACAGAAGGAAGGCTATGTAGTGTTAGTAAGTATACAACAAATTGACATACAGTGTGAAGATTATGTAGGAAACCAAAAACCATGAGCAATGACCCAGAGTGTGAATAGTATGCAGATAGACAAGGGAAGCCCCATATTATATGTTGTGAGTATACAAAACCACATAGTATAAGTAGTCAATACAAAAAAACCACACAGTGTGTACTGTATGGACACAAGTGACACTTCACATTATGAGTAGTAAGTACAGTATAAATAGTGAGTAAACAAATCCACATAGTATGAACAGTATGGAGACAAGAGAAGCCCAACAATATGAGTAGTAGGTACACAAAGCCACACAGTATGAGTAGTGAGTATACAACACTACATGGTATGAACTGCATGAAGTTAAGGGAAGCCCCACAGTACGAGGATTGAGTATACAAAGCCACAGAGTATGAGCAGCGAGTAAACATAACCATGCATTATGAACGGTATGTAGGCAAGGAAACCCCCACAATATGAGTATATAAAGCCCTACAGTATGAGTAGTGAGTATACAAAGCCACATGGTATGAACATTTATGGAGACAAGGGACGCCCCACGGTAAGCGTAGTGAGTATGGAAAGCCCCATAGTATGAGTAGTGAGTATAGAAAGCCACAAAATATCAGTAATAAGTCTACAAAGTCACACAGCATGAGTAGTGAGTATACATATCCATGCAATATGAACAATATGGAGATAAGGGGAGCCCCACAGTATGAGTAGCGAGTATACAAACTACCACAATATGAGTAGTGAGTATACAAAGTTCCACAGTATGAGTAGCAAGTATACAAAGCCACACAGTATGAACAATATAGAGACAAGGGAAGCCCCACAGTATGAGTAGTGAGTATAAAAAGCCACACAGTATGAGGAGCTAGTATACAAAGCTGCACACTATGAACAGTATGGAGTCAAGGGAAGCCCCACAGTCTAAGTATTGAGTATACAAAGCCATACAGTATGAGTAATGAGTATACAAAGCTGCACAGTATGAAAATATGGAGACAAGGGAAGCCCCACAGTATGAGTAGTAAGTATAGAAAGCCACAAGGCATGAGTAGCAAGTGTACAAAGCCACACAATACGAATAATATATATACAAAGTAAGTATGCTGACCACAACTGAAATCACTCAATAAGTGCAGCAAATAAAAAGTACTGCCAAATATGAAAAGTATATATGCAGTCAGTCAAAGACTATAAAAGAAATGCAAGGCTTCAAAGCTACAAACAAGACTAATGTGTGAATGCGACAGCGAGGAGAAATCAAAGCCCTTTCCCGGGGCACTGGGGAGCCGCTACTGCGTTACTCCGTCTCGCTAATTCTGGAGAAACATCCCCAGCAATGGTTTGAAAGAGCCCGCTTTCCGGGATGAATTTTTCATGCCCATTTTCCTCGGGGTTTCTTGTATGTCATGCAGCATTACAAGGCTTTTTAAAACACCTGCAATGGAAACATTCAATTTCTCACTGTTCAAGGGGCACTGGTTTGGGGAGTAATTGCTTTCGGGGGGAGACTATGAAAAGTATTTATTTCCCCAACAGCGGCGGCACATTTTTCCCATCATGCCTCATGGCGGCTGATTTAAACCAGAGCTGAAGGGGAAATGCAGACAGTTATGAGTTGGAAGGCCATGGGGTGTGAAATCCAGAGCTGAGTCACACGAAAAGAACCATTTCAATACAATAACATTTTTGGTGTAAAAAAATCCCTCAACCTTCCTTTACAACGAATTCATTGAATGAAGGTATTACTTCTAAAATTACTATAAATGGAAACTCCTTCTGTTTACTGATAGTGTATGGGGTGTGTCCAGCATCTAATCAGAAGAAATAATGTAATATAGAGGAACATAAACATAATGATGGAGAGCAAAGTGGAACATGAAGAGCTGCGTGACGAGAGGGGCTTACCTTGAGGATAAGCTGCTTCAGAAAGAGGAGCATGAAAGCTCGCAGCGAAATGATCTCCTTCTGTGAAGGACGGGGTCCATCTGCAGAAATGGGGGGGGGGGTCCGATCATGGCAACTCGCACAAAAGGAGTCAGAGTAGTCAAAGGCAGAGAGGGCAGTGTGGTTACCCTGGCCCATTCCCTGCATCTTGCCCTCCGCCGATGGACCATCTAGCCCCTGCCACACATCACTAACTGCTGACCACAAGCTGACCACAAATTGCAGACGGGATGAGTGACAGCTTATTCACTCTTCTTTGCTTCGTTTTGTTTTAAATTGCCCCCTAACTTCTTTCCAGGATTGGCTCTACCCTTTTAGGGGCCCGAGGAAACCCTTAACTTTGGAAACCCCCCTACCAAGAAAACCGATGATCGTTTCACTTCCTGCATAACGCAGGTAATTCAGTCAACTGCCTATTCTGCCTACAGCTAGAACTGGCCCTGCTTCTGGAATTGCTGGCCTACACATTAATTCAGCCAGATTAAGCAAACAGCTCACAAGTGTTTTGGAAATGATGGCACTTTTGGGATGTGAACCTGAAACCTTATGTTCAAACGCTCACAGGTCACATTAGTCGGTACTAGCTGGAGCCTTAACAGAACACTCTCTGATATTGCTCAGCAGAGACTGAAATAGGAAGTCAGATAATAAATAGACAATAGAGATCACCATTTGGCACATTGACAGAAGCACAGGCAGTCAAACGGCTTTCCCCTGGAGAGCATTCAGTGTGATGCCTTTTGTCTGTACTGAAGTTCCTGTTTGCCTTTTTCGCATCTTAGTGTCTATTAAGCCCAGGCGGAGAAAATTGATCCATAGCATGACGATGACTAAAAATAAATGTAAGAGCTGAGGTGCGAGGCTGGAGAGACAGAGGGAAGCTGAGGGGGTACATGCCATGCTCCTCTCAGCGTACTGGAACCTTTTACTTTCAACTTTTTTTCAATTAGTGACTGTGGACCACATGGGTCACTTGAACGGCAGATTAACCTCCACATTTCTCGAACAGGTCTCAGCAACTGACCACGTGTCGTCAATGCGTGTGAGAGGGCAAGGGAGTTTATCAATACCAAGACCACAAACACTGTACTTGCGTTCTTGGCAAACGCGGCTGCAATGAATTATGGGATTGTTCCTATTAGCAAGGATGCAACCAATGCATCTTTGATATTTGGGACTGGGCAAGAATGACATCTGGGTATTTTTACAGTCCTTTGTACTTCTTAAATATTGGAACTATACTTCAACAATGGAAGATAACATTAAACACATACACAAGAACACAAGAACGGTCAATTATGTGTACTGATGAACACCCCAAGTCGGGACTGATGGACCCCTTTACATTGCCAGACCTTTGCTATCTGCTCTACTTCCAAACTCTGCATCCCATGTGACAATGCGCTTCACAGTCCTCTGATTCACTCTCAGGGCTGGTTTACGGAGCAGTGCAGCACCCTCACACCTCCAAGGCCATGTGTCTTCTTGCTCTCCCTGTGTTTGCACATATATGCAGTCCAAAAACATGCACCTAGGTGAGCAGATGTCCAAACTGTGTCCATTTGTGTCATACACACACACACTGGAATCTCATGCAGTGTGCTCCCAGCTTCGCTGATAGTGCATCCTGGGATAGACTCTGGGCTCACCACTACCCCGTACCCCAGATAAGGGGTTATGGAATATAGCTGCATGGATGGAGTTACTCTCTAAAGTAAGCTGAACTAAGACGAACCACTCAGTTCAGCCAATAAGTTAAGCAGCGATTTGATAAAACACTCTTATCGTGGCAACAGCACCGCAGCAGGGCAGGAATCCAGGATTTACCCCAAATTGATCCACTGCGACTGCATGCCTGCATGACATCAGATGAGCAGCATCTGGCACCCAGGGAGGACTCAGGGAGCGTGGACAAGGCCCCGCAGTCGGAGGCCGCTAATCCAACGCCACCGCAAGAAAAAATCTCGCTGCTGCTGGCCAAGGCGTCCCAATCATCCCCATTCTCATTCCACACATCTCCACAAATTTCTGTGCTTCCAGGATGATACCTAGAACCGTTCCTTTCGATAACAGGCTCTGGGCCTGGGCTAACTGCCACCAGCTTCACACCCCACTGGTGCGAGCTGGAACATCATCCTCCGTGACCCCCGCACCTCGCAAGCTGCCCTGATTTTATGTTAAATTTTGTATCTTTATTCTCAAGAACCTCAAGCGGATGGGAAGATGAAGAAACAAACCGCATTAGATATCTGTCTGTGTGCATATTTGCTGATTTGTTAGGCTTCATTATAGGTCCAGGTCCACTTCGGGAACTAGAATCAGACCATCACTACTAGCTTTCAGGCATTTAAGGAAAAAATGGATAATATACCTGTAAAAGATAAGCAGCGTCCCTCTGTTATTGGCAAGATGTATAAGGCAGCCAGAAACCTTGTTTTCAAAGGCCTCTCCTTTGTTCCCCATGATTGAACTATTCATCTCTGTCCATTCCTACTTCCTCCCCCAATTCTTTGGCAGAAAAAGACAGGTGAGTCTGGTCTGAATACTCCTCACCAAGTAAAGAAATGACAAGACTTAGCCTTTCCACCTGTCACATGGTCTCCCAATTCCACCCAAACCCTAAGAAATCTGGTATTTAATGTGACTGCTGGACTGTGTGGTACCCAAGAGTTACATTTGCTAAGTTTTTAACCCAACGGATACCTGGTTTGGAAATAGAGATTTCCCAGCAATATACCCAAAATTTAACACTGCACTACTGCAGTGCATATGCATGTGTCTTGCAGTAACTCTTCGTATGAATTACCATTCACGATTATGCATGTTAACACTTCCAGAATTCTCTGTAGTGCCTGAATGTGTGCATTTGCCCATACCATGGACTGGCACCCCACCCCTGCCTTGTGCCCCGTGCTGCCTGGGACAGGCTCCAAGCAACCCCCCACCCTCAGTGACCCAGTATTGATTAACTCATTGCAAGATGGATGAACTACAGTATTTTATTCACCACTGATGCAGCTTAGCTATGGAAAAAGCTGATCTCTATAACATGCAGGTCTAACCACACATGTAGACCCTGGTACCACTGCAACTCAAGACCATGAAAGGTTTGGAATCGAGGTAGCTCCCACCCCACGCTCACCTCGTATGATGCTCTTCAGAGGTTTCACTGAAGCCCAGGTTCAACTACAAGCTACAAGCACATCCCAAACCAAAACCTGACCCCTCAGAGTAAACACCTTGATTTTTCACCCTGCTGTCACCAAGCAACAGGGTGGATTATGGGAAAACTAGTTTGCATTATTTGATCACCCCACAAGGTTAATTACATAATTAGCTATATTTTCAATCAATAATGAAGAAAAACAAAATCATAAATCTCAAGACAGTGTATTTTACTACTAATTCTGGCAAAATATTTAGCAAACACTGCACTCACGGTCAAGTTTAATGCAAACTTTCTGCACCACTGATCTAGCCTTGTCATGCAATTTCCACATTATATCGAGGCTGCAATGTATTTCACGCATTCAGAGTCAATGTCTATGTGTTGCAGGCAAAATACAGATGCCACGTGAATAAATCAAATCAATCATAATAGTATGAAGTGCATTCCTCCTTTTGACAATTTAACAGTTTTTACACAAGAACTTCCCTCTCACAAAAGTGAGTAAGTGATCCTGCATTCGTTTGCAGGGTAATTAATGACCAGTGTTTATATGCTTTTTGGCTTTGATTATGAGAAATCATTAGCAGTGTGTACAGAGGCAGTGACTGGATACAGGGTAATTCATTAGAGACACCATTCCCAGGGATGTTCTTCTCCGCGCGCCTGTTGAACAGCTAAAGATTGTGAAGGGGTGGGGAATCGCAATGCTTTTATACATCGCTAATTAATATACCCCTGGAACCAAGCAACAAAAACAAGAAACAGGACTGGAAGCAGACACTTGTTAAGCACATAGACTTGCAGTTGGAGGGTTTTGGGTATATGGGTAGAAACACAATCCTTTTTCATCAAAAAATGTCAGACAACTAAGCATTTTTTAAAAAAAAAGGCAAGGAAATGCACTCTCACTGCCGTATTGCATTACAGCTAATGCTAACTTGCTTGGAAGAGAGAGAGAGAGAGAGAGAGAGAAGGAGAAAGAGAGAACATCGATGTGGTCAATCTAATCAGATGCCAGCTTCCACCACAGGACCAACACCATGTGGAGGAAGAGGAAAGACAGGCCACAAAACTGCTAACCTACGGATTTTTCTTCCAATTTGTACCTATTTTTTTCTATCACTGAAAACATCTTTATCCCACCCCCACCTTGTTTAGATTAACCAGTCCCCCCCCCCCCCCCCACGGTAAATGTTCCCAGGCACCTGCGCATCACATTCCTCTTCCCCTGACCACTCGCTCTGAGTGTCAATGGGACCCCGGGAAGCCTATCAGAGATGACGCGCTCACCCCCAGGCCCTCCATGCTGGGCCCCCCCAGCAACCCCCGAGGTGGTGGTGCTCACCCAAACCCTTGGGTGTGATGCCACTGCTCTCCATGGGATTCAATACCCAGTAGTAGAACTTGAGGGTGTGCATGAGCTGCAGCACAGTACCAACACGTCGGATGGTGCTGTAGATGGTTGCCGTGCCGATGAACTCTGCTGACAGGTATGTGTAGAGGGAGAGCTGTACCTGGAACAGGGGAGAACCACACACACCCTGTCAGACACACAAAGCACCATGAAGACCCAGAACAGGGGAAAACTGCACAATCATGCACTGTCAGACACACATGGTACCACGACGACCTGGAACAGGGGAGAACCACAACCACATGCACCGTTAGACACATACAGCACCAGAACGACCCAGAATGGGGAAGAACCCCACACACACACACACACGCACTGTCAAACCTCTATAGCACCACAACGACCCAGAACGGGGGAGAACTGCACACACACACTGTCAGACACACACGGTACCACGACCAGCTGGAACGGGGGAGAACCACACACACCCACGCCGTCAGGCTTGGAAATCACATATGTGCACACAGCCAGACTTACATATATATATATTACATATATTACAGACATACATCCACGTCAAACTAAGATTCACGTCTTCCCCCCCAAGACTCCAAGGACAGAATAGAAACACATAATAAAGTGGGGGGAGGGGGGGCACTATCATCATGGGAGGGCGAGTCAAGTGAGTGCAGACACCCAGATTGATTTGTCCAGTCTAGTTCTCAGTCCTCACTATCGATTTGGGTGTTCAGTTCTGTTTTCTCTCAAGTAACCCGAACTCCCTGTTGCAGGCCCTGAGAGTGACACACTTGTGTTTTACAACTGCCCCACTCCCCCTGCCAAAACAGCCACCATCAGCCCCGGATAAAGTGAAACAAAAACCCGCAGCTCTTCTGTGATCCTCCACTACGCACAGGGGCCCTGACAGAAGAGGTGGCTGATTCATCGCTAGGGGTGTAAAGATGCATTGATGCATCGTGATGAATCGATTTTTAATTTGCCAATTCAATGTAAGGATCAATTTTTTTGGGGGGGGGGGTGAAATACCTCCAGGCTACACACACATTCACGCTCAAAGTAGCAGTGCTGGTTCACGGATTTCCGAAATGCGGGATGGCAAGGTGAAGCTCATTAATATTCATAAAGGAAGCACTACCTGATGATCTTGGCACTACGACACTATTGGGAAACTTATCCCTGCTTTGTAAAGCAGAACGATCTCTCTGATGGTTAAGATAATCGTTGCATTATAATGCTTTTGGGAAATGCCACTGTTTTGTAGAGCAAAACAGTCATTCTTTTTGCTTGCTACAGAGTAATGGTCAAGACCCTGAGGTAGCTAACTAGCTAACTAACTAAAAAGTAATGTTAGTCTTGAAGATGCACAACATATTATTTAACATATCGGTATCGGCCAATATTTGTGTAAAAGTAAGATATTAGCATTAATCCGATGTTTCAGTCTTGTCCAGCATTTAACTTTATCAATATTCTAAGTTAGCAGCACCAATTTTACATTGACATGTTCTCCCTGTTTAATAATATCAATGAAAATAAATGTTCTGAGATCCAACTTTCTTTAGATTCCGTTAATAATATGCAATTAAGTCCCAGTGTTAAAAGATTTTTTTTCAGTGAAGGCAAAAAAGGATCTAATTTAGGTTATCAAAATAATGGAATAATCAATTAATCAAATTGAATTATGATAGAAATTAATGATTTCTGATATAATTCTCAATATTTGTAATCTACTCCAATCGCCTTGGGACCAACAATTTAAACCCCTATTCATCACATATGAGCTCTCCCTAGTCTTTTCATTGGTTTTCCTTACTAATGTTTTTACTGGTATTTTGCTCCTCATTGGCTACACAAGGTCATGTGACACAAGAACAAAAACCAAACAAACTCTTCTGAGGAATGAAAAGCGCAGGCTAAACTGTGCATGGAGGGTGAAATCCTGAGTCCAAGATGGCCTCATTCTTACTGTAAATGCCTACATCTTTATCTATTCTCTCTGTCACCAGACCATGGGCTTGTGCAATTTATTTTACCACATATCAGTGATTCATAAAACTCCGTTTCCATGGCGCCAAACATGGTCTGTGCACAAAGCCGTCACCCCCTACACGCCTCATCTCCTCGTCACGGGGTGTTACGGAGAAGGAGGCTTCTCCGAGTTTATGAACCGGCTTGCTGCAAGGGGTGGGGGCTGCGGACTAGCATCCATTAATCTTAGCAGCTGTGATAAATGAGCTCTTCCTGTGACTGTTTGACTAGTGAGAGCCAGTCGTGCTCCTCCAGAAAGCCGGCCCAAGACTTCTGAAGTCATGATGGCCGGTGAGCACCATGTTTGATCCTGATTCCATATTTCCCTGTTCCTGAAGAGAGTCATCCAAACAAGCAGCATGCGACAGCAGTACAGTGGCTGAAGGCACAGGAAGCCCTCGTGTACACATCCAGGCATAGCAATGGCCAGGCGTCTTAGCACTCACCCGCACAGACCTGAGCACAGGGAATCATAACCCCAGACACTGCAGTCCCAAGGTGCCCTTGATGGAGAAGGTGCCACACCCACAGGGTCACACCCCCGAACACAGCCCCACCTCCCCAGGCTCACCTTGGCCGGGGTGTGGATCCAGATGGCCGCGTTGAACAGGATGTGGTCACAGAGCTGCTTGAGTAAAGGTGCACCGTGGGTCAGGCCGTCCAGGTACTTGGCAAAGGAGAGGAACTGCTCCAGCACGGCTCTGGTGATGTGGACCCTGGACGACTAGAGGGAACCGGTGGACACTTGTCAGAGACCCACGTGCAACCTGACCGACTGACCACATCCATGAAGAACACTTTGCTCACAGGGGATTATCATTCATAATGGAAAACGGCAGGTTTGGGTCAGGACTGGTACCCAATGAAAATATTACAGGACTAAGTACATCAGACCTGCTCTAAACATGTGTATATTCCAGTCACATGAATTAAAAATGTGGTCTCATGCAATCTGAATGTCATCATTATGTAACATCTATAAATATATACTGCATGTATAATGGCCTGATTAGTTGGTGCAGTGCATTCTGGGACAGCCCCATTTTAACACATCCATCCATCTTCCAAGTGCTTATCCAGGGTGACGGAGAGTCTGGAGCTTATCCCAGGAAGCACAGGGCACGAGGCAGGGAACACCCTCGATGCAAGAACATTAAATAGAGAGACACAGCAAGTCACACATATATGTTGAGTGTGTGGCTCAGAAGCTGTAATCCTCTAATCATGGGTTCAAGACTGGCTGCAGACCAAATTCATCTGTTTCATTTAATATTTGGTTTCCTTTTCCCCAGTGTTGTGTTAAATTTTCTATCTTAGTTTTTCTGTCCTAGGTTTGCCCTGTTCATGATTTTGGTTTTGCTTATATGTTATCCTAGTCTTCCCTAGTGTTGTAACGCCTTGGTGTTTGTTAGGTTCCCTGTTTCCAGGTGGGTACTCCATGAAGCAGGGGGGTATTCCATGAAAGTAGCTAAAGAAAGGCAGACTTTCCCAAAAAAGTCAGACTCAACCTAGCTCCATCTCTATACTTAGCCTCATGTCGTTCCATGAACACAGTTCAGTTTTAACTAATCAAGGCTCATTCAAGACAGACTTGCATAGTCTCACTTAGTGCGCGCGATATTTAAGAAGCCCAAATAAATGGATGAACGTTAGATTGACCAAATGAGTCGGAAAGCCTGTAAAATTAGAGCGGTGTTTCTTTCCGCCGCAGAACAAAAGCTGCTGATGGAGCTGTATGAAAAATACAAAGATGTAAAATAAAAGCGTACGTATATTACAAAGGTGAAACATGAAATGCAATGACTGTAATTGGAAAAAAAATCCGTTAAAATAATATGAACAAGAATATATTTTTATATTTTGTTTAGTCAAGATACAGTTATTTGTGCACAACATTTCACATGTTATGTTATGTTATGTTATGTTATGTTATGTTATGTTAAAAAAAGGCAATACTGTGGCCATAAACACAGCCAGGGAGTTGGCTTGACAATGAATTGCAGACAGACTAAATGCATAAGTTACGTAAATGTTACAATTGCTTAGTACAGTGGTTTACAGCGTTGATTTAAACTCCTCATAACCCTGCATAATTAGCACGCAGTCTTCCTCCGTGAAACATGGAGATCGCGCCATGAATCAAACGGTGCCTTGTGCTGCCGAACGTGCTCCATTTATGTGAACGCGCACAAACTCCAATGCAGTTAACACCGATTTAACAAATCAACTTCTTAACTGGCGTCGTAGTACTGATTAGCCCCGATTGAGTCAACCTGATTTTGTCAACCTCGCGTTCGCAAATTACCTCCGGGTTAAGTCTGATTTGGTTAAACCCCCTTTGTAGTACAGGCCACTGGTCCAGAGCAGACTTCTTCACTCACCTAAGTTACCATGTTAGCTCAGCGGGGATTAATTTAAGAAACGTTGATGGAAAGGAATTTCCACTTAAATGAGCCGGACTTGTCGAAATAAGTCAGACTTTCCCTAAATCCTGTTTCATGGAATACCCCCTGGAGCACTTATTATTTCCATCAGTGCACTGCTAAGAGGCACATGTGTAGATAATTAAAACTCTGGCAGCAGATTGGCTGCAGGTGACAGGCAGTGCAGCATCTATGCATTTTTTTTTTTTTTGGGGGGGGGGGGTTTGAAGGTAATGCTGGGACGTGAGGGGACTGCACAGAGGCACACATTCCGTAGTCTCACCATTGAGGAACTCATCTGCACTGCCCCTGTCCCCATCCCATGAATGCTGAAAGAATGGCTTTGCTAAAAAAGACAGAAGGCACCTTCATTTAGAGAAACCCTCTAAGAAAACCTGCAAATGACATATGGAAAGCCTAGCACCCGCCAGTATTTGAGTAATAAGAGAGAGACTATCACAGCATATCTCTGAATTGCCTTAAATTAATGCTTCATGGTTCTGACACGCGTTCACACAGAGGCAGGAATTTGCACAGGTGTGATTTCCGTCACAAGCTCACCTCACTCGTATCCACAGAACGTGGTGAGGAATGGGAAGCCGCAAATGGGCCACATTCATGCATGCTTGTGTTTTGAGATATGTAATGAACTACCGTAGGCTTCTTGTCTCTATAAAAGCTTTAGCACTGCTGAAAATAGTCTGAAGCTGAAAACAATGTCACCATGCGATGACCGTTAAAGAATTTATCTGTTTTGCACCCACTTCATGTCTCACCTGTGCACTCAGTGCCGTCGCCCCTGAATCCCATCTTGCACTTGCACTTATAGGAGCCCTGCGTGTTCAGGCAGCTGGCATGCAGACTGCAGCGGTGGCTGCCGTCGCCACATTCGTCGATGTCTGAAACAACGGTGCGCAAAAGGCAGCGAGTTATAACCCACAAAAGGAGGAGACGCCTTGCAAAGCTGCAGATGTGGCGGCTCTTTTTGTCTCCAAATGAAGAGCAAATTTCCAAAACTCACTCAGTCCTTGGGGTACGTGGACAGGATAAGTTCATAAGAGAGTACGTTACTGTGGATTAGCTCCGGGCCCCTGCCACTCTGAATAGGACAAGTGGTTACAGAAAATGGATGGATGGATGGATGGATGGATGGATGATTAGGAAGCTTGTCATTGGCTCATCTTAAAAACACAAGGGGCTGAGTGAGATTTTTGAAATTTGCTCTTCAGTTAAACAATCATTCCAAAACACTGCTTCACATCTACAATTAAACCCAATTGCTGAATGTCCTTACTTTAAAAACAGTCCCCAGTTATACAACGTAGCTCACCTGCACAGTCATATTTGCCGTTGACATACTTCAGATCGAACCCGATTTGGCACTTGCAGAAGTAGCTGCCGAAGGTGTTCACACATCTTCTGTTGTAAGGACATGGATTCTTCATGGATGCACACTCATCAATGTCTGTTGGATGTAGATGGAGGCTTTGTTACAGCAGAAGAAGGAGAAACAATCAACTTTTCCACTGCTCAGCTGCTTATCAACATACATTAACAATATACAAGCATTCATCATGACTTGTTTGGCTGAACATTTATAGCGCAGTTTCCTGAGAACAGAGTTCTTATGATCTAGTGACTCAGTGGACAGCCTGTGTGTCTCTAATCCAGGGTTGGGACTTTGAAGTTGGCATGTTCTCCTGCTATTGTTCAGGATTCCTCTGAATACTCTGGTCTTCCCCAGCTGTCCAAAAACATCTGATTTGGTTAAATGGCATCTCTAAATTTTCCTGTGTGCCCTATGATGGCCTGACATCCCATCCAGTGTATCCTGTACTTTGTCCCTGTACTTACTGAGATAGATTTTAGACTCATTGCAGTCCTATATTGGAAAAATGATCATAGAAGATCGTTAGTGCAGGTTTATATTTTGCTGTGAGATAACGGATTGGGGAAGAGTTGCTATCCTGCTGAAGTTAAACACCAAAAGCACTTACCGACACAGGTTCTCTGGTCTGGGGCCAGCTGCAGGCCCAATGAGGGGCAGAGGCAGCGGGTCTGTCCCTGGACCTCCTCGCAGCCGTACTGGCAGTGAGCCAGTGAGCAAGTCCTGGAGTCTAGGTCAGGACATAGCACCATAAGAGAATGAGTGACATATCATCTGCTGTGTTGATAATGAGTTCTTAAGGAATTCAGGCAACTATGAAGTACCTAAGTCAAGGATATTGCAACTGAAGTGCCTCATAAAATAAACCCTGCAATATATTGTCCAGGTACTTACCCATGATGCCACCTACTGATGACACCACAGCAATGCAAAAATGTAGGACTGTGTCTTTAAACAGGCACCGGCGGCACTAGTGAAGGTGTACATACCGGTACAGGAGCCGTCGGCCATGAGCATATACCCATTCAGGCAGTAGGGAGACATTTACAAAGGCACCGGCGGCACTAGTGAAGGTGTACATACCGGTACAGGAGCCGTCGGCCATGAGCATATACCCATTCAGGCAGTAGCACATGTAGCTGCCGTGGGTGTTCATGCAGCGATGCTCGCATGGGCGTGGCTTCAGGCCACACTCGTTCAGATCTGCAGAGAACCACACACTCATTGCCCTGTATTCTCCTTCCCCAGAGATCGCATGACAGATTATTCACCTCTGCTTTTATGACGGCCAAGTAGATTTCATGGGAAGCTCTGGAAAACCAGGCCCCTGAATGTTAAACCTTTTGTGTTTAATTCCTTTAGCAGACATTGTTAGTCAGAGTCCGAGACCAACGTTTGGTTTTCAATTTGTCCGTAAAAGCCTCAGAATTCATCTTCTGCATGCTAGAAGCATATGTACCTTTATTTAACGTTAAGCTGAATTGATTTAAAGAGTCTGTGACTTTGCGCTGGTGGCGCTGCCATAACATTCTCAGAGTGTAACATCCTGGGCGTACAGGTATGCAGCAGCAGTTATAGGGCTGCAAGCGTGGAAGGACAAGCTGCTGATTTAATGGCAGGAAGCTGAAGAGCTGCAGCTTAGGCATGATGTAGACATCCTGACAGGAGTTACAGGCGGCCGAGTCATTAAATACACTGACCTTGGCTGCATGTCTTCCCGGTGTATCCTGGGAAACACTTGCATTTGTTGGGCCCCACACATTCTCCATGTTTGCATCCATGTTCGCACTGGGCTGTTGACATGGTAACAGGGATACAGAATACAGTGGATATGAAAAGTTACGTAAAAAAGAGACCATGATAAATACCTTTAATGTGACTTACAAGCTGTACAATGCAATTGAAAAACAAAAAATTTCTGTTTGGAGGAAAAATATAAAAAATAAAAAACAAATTGGGTCAATGTGCTCATTGCATAAGTGTGCACACCCTTAAACTAATACTTTGTTGAAGCACCTTTTGATTTAATTACATCTAATTAAATCAAAGACTACATCTGTGTCAGCATGCCACATCTTTGACTTAGCAATATTTGCCCACTCTTCCTTGCAAAAGCGCTTGGGGTCATCATCATGCTGAAAGGTGAAATTCTTCTCCATAATCAGCTTTCTAGCAGGCACCTGAAGGTTTTGGGCCAGAAATTGACTGGCATTTGGATCTGTTCATAATTCCCTCCCCTTTGACTAAAGCCCCAGTTCCAGCTGAAGAAAAACACCCCCAAAGCATGACGCTGCTGCCACCATGCTTCACTGTGGGTATGGTGTTCTTCTGGTGATGCGCAGTGTTGTTTTTGCGTCTAACATACCTTTTGGAGTTGTGGCCAAAAAGTTCAACCTTGGTTTCATCAGACCATAACACATTTTCCCACATGCTTTTGGGAGACTTGATTATATTTTTTGCAAAATTTAGTCAGGCTTGGATGTTTTTCTTTATAAGAAAGAGCTTCCATCTTGTGACCGTGTCCCATAGTCCAAACATATGAAGAATATAGGAGATTTTTGTCTCATGTAGTACATACCCTGTACCTGCCAGAAATTCCTGCAGCTCTTTCAGTGTTGCTGTAGGCCTATTGGTAGCCCCCCCGATCAGATTTTTTCTTGTCTTTTTATTGATTTTGGAGGGACGTCCGGTTCTCACTAACGTCACTGGTGTGCACACTTATGCAACCAGCTTATTGTACGTTTTTTATTTTTTATATATTTTCTCTCCAAAACAGATTTCTTAATTTTCCAATTGAATTATACAGGTTATAGGTCACACTAAACATGATGTATCATGGTCTCATTTTTTTACATCATAAAAACTTGCCATTTTATCAAGGGTGTGTCCGCTTTTTATATCCACTGTACATCACTACCTGAACAACTGAGGTCACAGCCTACCTGCCTACTGCATGGTATCTAGACAAGGTATAGTAACAATTGAAATTTAATTGTTAATGTTCCCAGCAATTACAGGTTACATTTCACTGCATATTGTACATGTATAACTATGTATGTGACAAATAAACCTCTTGAATCTGGAATCAAATGAAGGGCTCATTCTGACCTGAATTAACCTAACCCAAATGGTATTTTGCCGGTTAGAATTCTTTGAACCAGAGATCTAGATTTCTTGTACAATTAATATACATAATGTAAACTGGCTCAATGTGTGTTAAAAAGGTGATTGATTCACATGACTGCTCATAAATACAGTGGCCCATAACTGCAAAACACGACAGCAAGAACTAAAACACAGCAACATTAACAAAAACACAAAAGCAAAAATGAAAACACAACAACATTAACAAAAACACAACAGCAAAAAGGAGAATGCAACATTATCAAAAATAACAACATTGACTCAAACCAGAAAGGGTAGGACCTCACTGAACATCAAGTGCTCATTTTTGATTGGGAACAGAGTACGACTATCACAGCAGGGTCAGGGTTAGTCATCTTGAATTCTGAGGTCAGGGTTGCATAGGTACCTTTGAATTCCCAAGATGGAACTCAACTAATAGCTCATACTATCTAGCTCTGATTTAAAGGAACCCAAGCTTTTAGCTTGCATTGCACTAACAGGAAGACTATTCCATACTAACTACATGCTGTGTAAAAAAGTGCTTTCTCAAATCCAGTTTATATTGTTCTCCCACTAATTTCCACCTAAGGCCACGAGTTCTTCTATTTTACTCTGACTTCAGATGGAATTCCAGTTGAAATTTCTGTGTTCTGAGTTCAAACGGAACACAGCAAAAGAAATGCACCAAGATGGCAACAGGAGGCGGAGCTAGGCCATTGTGCAATAAACTGCAACCCTCCTGTGATAGTTATACCCCCATGTCCAATCAGAAGCAAGCATGTGATGTTCAGTAAGGACCTACCCTTTTCGTTTTGAGATAATATCATTGTGTATTAATTTTTGCTGTTGGGTTTCGTTAATGTTGTTATGGTTTTGTTTTTGCTGTTGTGTTTTGCACTTATAGGCCACTGTACATAAAACATTTATGTATTCTCTCATAAAACTGCATGTTGAGCATACCTTTTCAATAATCACATGCAATTCTGTTCGGGCATGAAACCAAACAGGTTTGTGTGTAACACTGTATCATTGTAGGATGAAGGATCCACTTTCTAATTCCATATCTAACTGAAGCGGAAACTAAGTGTTAGCCGCTCACCTTCACAGAACCCTTTGCTGTTCTTCTTCCAGCCGTAGCAGCAGTCCAATCTCCACCCATAGCGACACAAGCCTGGCTGGGTCCCTGCTGAGACCTGCCTGGTCTGTCTGAGTGGGCGAGGAAAAAGGCCACAAAGGGACAAGCATTCAGTCACATTCAGTAACTGCTTAATTCAGGAGTTTGGCTTTGAATTTACCTGTTCTGTCAGAAGGGCAGCTGCTTTACATATAGTGCTGTCTATTGAATAGCTATGTGGCCAGGTCAGTCCAAAAAAAAAAAAAAATAAGTAAATGTGATAATTATTCCTGTCTTCTGGATCCAGATGATGATTAGGATGGCTCAGCAGCTGACCCCCTGGACCAGGCTGTGTTCAGCATCCTTCCCTGTCTGCCTTGGGCTCATATGGTTCCCTTGGATACCCCGCTCTCCTTTCCTTGGCTAAAGAAATCAGTACTTATTTGTTTACTGGATATCTCCCCTGAAGTGACTCGAGGGTGTTTGACATGACCAGTAAGGGCAACAGATGACACACAAAAATATACAAAAATATAGTTGTATATAATGACACAGTATAACGCAGCCATTTTGACGACAGAAACAAGGAAACACAAAAAAACAAATCAGCTTTCAGGCTGTGGAAAGGGCTGAGATAGGGTGAAGGGTTAGGAGTGTCTGGGTGTGTGTTCTGTGGTCAGAGAAAGAAAGCCAAGCTCAATTGGGAAACAAGTACTAGACTCAGTCACTCAATTACTGGAAACAATACTCAAGTAAACGACTGGGCTGGTCTCCTGCGTTCATTTTGCCCCAGGAGGACCAAATAATGCATGTCAGAGACTGATAATAGGAATGAGTATATTTACAATGAACATTACAGTAGCAGAAAGTTATATATGTATATAAACGGGCAAACAGTAGCAAGCCCTAGAATGAATATGGAACACTAATGTGGCTCCAGTGAGAAACAGTGGAGAAAACAAAGGACACAGAGGGAAATCAAGACTCCACAGGAAACAGAGGCATATCAGCTGGCTGAGGGGGAGGGTTCGCCCCAAGCTCCTCCCACTCCATTTCATTCACCTGTCTCACCAGAACATTAAATAAATCCCACTTGCCTCGCCTTCCATTTAAATAACTGGGGCTTTGAAGTATAACTTGTTTCAATTGCATTGCAGAACATGTTTCAAAAATCAGTACCTCATTAATATGTGTATTGACAGTACAGATCCAATGAATATAACAAATCATGTTGATTTTTATATCAGTGATAATATTCTATTCTATTCCCTCTACTGCAGTAATAAGACATTGGATAGTCTGAGATAATAGAGACTGTCCCATGGAATTAGACCCCGGCATGCAGGTACAATGCAGTGTCCCATGAACTCCTTGACCCCCAGCCGACATGATGTGAAACTTTGGGTGTCCCAGATGTTTTGCATTCTGTCAGCACTTCCGAAAATGAGCGGGGGGCCCACAGGGGACCTGGGCACGCAGTGGGGAGGGGGAATCTGAGACTTGTCTGAACTGCACGAGAATAGCCCAGCAGAGCAGAGCGCTGACTGTCCTGACAGCTGCCTGGCCGCATTTAGCGTGGCGTCTTGCGGAGCAGCCACCAGGACATGGGCAGCGTAAAAGGAGGTGCGCCCCAGACCTGTCTGTCCTTAAAACACCCACAGGCTCCTCTGAATCTCAGCTATGCGCCGGAAATCCACACCTTTCAACCGCCTTAACGATAAAGTGCCGTTTCGCAATTTACCATGCATGTGAAATCAAGGTCAACATCTGTCTTTTCATCTGGTTTCACTGGTTTAGAGAAGCTAATAAATGAAAGTGCTTACATTTACAAAACTGCCCGCTTTCTCGTTTATGTTGAAAGCACCAGAACCCCAGTAGGTATCGACCTGAACCTGTTGCCTTCTGACCAAAAGCTTCATACAACAAAATGAGAGACAACAAGACTCACTATGTATTAACAGGAACATGTAATGCTGTTAGGCCTGAGAACAGAGGATCAGTCCAGCAATCTCATATGGACAATAGCTTGTAACTGATTTCAGATCTGCTTTGTCATCTGAAGAATTGTATATGCAGTAGTCCTCCATGTGGAGACATCTGCTGCCTCTGCCACTTACCTATGGAGCTCCGCGCCGCGGAAGGAGAGCAGGAGGGTTATGGCACTCATCCAAGAGAGAAGCTTCATGATTGTTTGAGAGGCAGAGCCTGTCGGCTGTAGAGCTTCTGGATAAGGGGTGTGCAAACCCTGCTCCTCTCTGGGACACTAAGACGGGGGGGTCACTAACAGCAATCTCTTCTCAAGCCCCCCCCTCCCCCAGAACCCCCAAGCTCACTCTTTGTTTAGTCTGTTTTCCCCACTCTCTTT
>JAODJU010000036.1:14664784-14675978 GCA_026776725.1 Gnathonemus echidnorhynchus
ATTGCATTGGGCTGCGAAGCATTTAAGGTGGACTGGAAAATCCGAATAAGGAGCTGCGAATAAGGAGCCAACTTCAGTGTCGTGGACACCATTTACTCATGGCACACCCCAGCAGACACACTTGTGGTATAGATTATTATATTGTACATGTAGTAATCCAGCTTTACCTGACCAGATGCGTGACTATAAATAATCCCGACTACGTATCTGCGCTGGATATCACCGGCACGCCACACGCCTTGTAGGCGGAGCCTGTATGTCCATTATAGCCGAACAAAACTACAGCTAAAAGCAGCCCTGGGTACCAAATTGTTTGTCTTGCTTTTACTCACAGCACTGACTACAGGGTTCCATTTTTTTTTATATACGTTTAAACAAGACTCACTCTCCCGCTAACTCAAACAAAATCATGTCATTTTGGTACACCTTACAGATTAGCAAAATAATTCAATCAGATAATGTCAAATATTATGTCAGATGAGGACACATACAGTAATTCAACAGATTACATGACATGAGTAGTAAGATCGTGGAATTTCGTCCGTGGGAACAATCTTTCGGGATTCTGTTCCCACACATCAGACGTTCTTTGAGACAACGCTTAACTAAGCAAGACAGTTAGCCTGGTCCAGAACAGACTTGTTCGCAGGTATAAAATACCATGGTAACTCAGCGGGGATTCATTTAAGACATGTTGATGGAACGAAACTCTCACTTACATGTAAATAAGACTGTAACATTTAAAACTGTAACAATAAGACACTTGTAACATTTACGTAACTTACATATTTAATCTGTCTGTGATTCATTGCCAAGCCAACTCCCTGGCTTTATTTACGGCCACAGTATTTGCCTTTTTTAGCAGTTATATCTTTGTATTCTTTATACAGCTCCATCAGCAGAGTTAGTTCTATGGCGGAAAAAAAACACCGCTGTCGTTTTACACGCTTTCCGGCTCATTTGATCAAGCTATCATTCATCTATTCATTTGGGCTTCTTAAATATCTCGGTTGTGCGCACTGAGTGAGACTATGCAAGTTTGTCTTGTATGAGCCTTGATTAATTAAAGCTGAACCGTGTTAGTGGAATGACATGAGGCTAACTTTAGAGATGGCGCTAGTTTGAGTCTGACTTTTTCGGGAAAGTCTGCCTTTCTTTAGCTACTTTCATGGAATATCCCACAGGTCTTGTTCCATATCCTTGTTGATTAGTTGTTCACACCTGCCCTTTGTTAGTCCTCATCATCAGTGTATTTAAGTGCCTTTCTGTTCATTTCCCCAGTCAGTCATTGTGCTATGTTAATGTGTGTTATGCTGTTGTTTTCTTCTAGTTCTGGCCCTGGTGTTGCCTGTTTCCCTTTATATCTTAGCTTATTGGTTTTCTTTTAATTTTTTTCCCTCTAGTTTAGTTCTGACCCCTCATGGTCCCTTTTATTTTGTGGTTTCCCTTGTGTTCTGTTTTGTTTAATAAACCCCTTTAGTCTCTGAGCCGCAAGTGGATTGTCCACCTTTTTCCTGTCTGCACCATGTCCTGTCACCGTAACTCAGTGAGCATTTCATTAGGATCACTATGTAATACTGGGTAGGGCCTCCTTTTCCTCTCAAAATAGCCTGGAATTTTTTGTGGCGTGGATTCCACAAGATTGTGGAAACATTCCTTTGAGGTTGTGGTCCATGCTCACACAACTGCATCACGCACTTTCTGTAGAGTTGTCAGCTGCACATCCATGCCGCAAATCTCCCGTTTTACCACATCTCAAAGGTGTTCTACTGGATTTGGATACAGTGGCTGACCGCATCTTCATTTTCATGAAACCAGACTTGCATTGTGACATGGTGCCTTATCATACTGGAAGTAAGCATTAGAAGGTGGGTAAATTGTGGCCAGGAAGGGATGCACAATACTCAAATAGGCTGTAGCATTCAAGCAATGATCGATTAGCATTAGTAGGCCCAATGTATAGCCAGAAAACATTCCTCACATTGTTACAGCACCAGCACCAACACCAACCTGGACTGTTGACACAAGACAAAATAAGTCCATGAATTCTTGCTGTTGATATCAAAGTCTAGCCTTACCATTTGTGTGCCTCAGCATAAATGGAAATTCATCAGACCAGGGTACGTTTTTCCAAATCTTCAACTGTCCCATTTTGGTGAACTGTCTGTTTTTGGCTGACAGAAGCAGAACCCAACATGGTCTTCTGCTGTTACAGCCCACCCACCTCAAGGTCCAACGTTCTGTGCATGTTTTTCTGTTCACCACAGTTGTACAGAGAGTATATCCTAGTCACTATAACCTGTGCATCAGCTCAAAACTCTCTCATGAACAAGGTATTTCTGTCCACAGAACGGCCAATTGCTGAATGTTCAGGGTCGCTAGGCACTGAGCACCATGACACTGTCTGAAGTGTGGATTGGTCACGCCTGCGCCCTTCCTTATACAACTCATCTTATTTTACAGTTATAGCAGAGGAAGCGATCTCCCGTTCACTAGACACTCACCTTAACCAGTCCTAACAGGAGAGGCAAAATGCCCATTCTGGGCAGGACAGTGTCCGGACAGACTATGAAGCAAATATTACTTTTGGACCCACTGAAGCTTCATCCCCATCCGGAGTTGTGTAGGATGAAACCGCACCACTCCTGGGGGAGCCACTTACCTTCTCCAGGAGGTACCCGATGACCAGGAAGCCCTTGCCCCCCAGCATCTGCTCCTGCATGGCCACGGAGCTCTTCAGAAGCTCCACCAGAAAGGCGAGGAGCGTGGCACTGCAATGCAGGAGAGTGTCACTGGGAGCAGATAAGGGTCTTTAAACAGGGATAAAAAGCTGTACATTCAAACAGTGGGAGGTTAACTGCCATGGTGCCGTTAACCTCCAGCCTTAATTGCCTCCCTAAATACCCAGCCCCATTAACGGGCACGTAAACCTGCGAACTATGAAAATTGCTTCGTGCTGGAGACGCCTTACGGGGAGATTCTCATCGAGATGTGATGAGCAGTCACACCTTGCGTGTGGCTTTGTTTAACTTGGGGAGATGAGGCTTTCACAGAGCTGAAAGGTAAATCTATAAAAGGCTTCATTAGCTCCAGTGTAGAAAAAACTTAACTACCATACCCTGAAGGTAGGAGACAGACACGACCTGAGCGTGACCAGACTGAAGGCTGAACAGAAAGGCATGATCCACTCTCCCCCAGTCAACCGTCTGACATTACAAACGCAGCAGCCATCGAGGTCACACATCTGTGAGTCTTGACAAAGTCCAAAGAGATATACAACTAAATCCCCGATTGGTTCCCTTAATTAGACAACATGCCACCTGACAGCAACATTCAATGGCTGAGGCAGCTGACTCTACACTCTACATTGTTTTGCGTGTCACTTCCTGTTCGTGGTAACATAACAGGAACTTGGTAACCTCTACTCACCAGACCATGGTCTCCACCTGGCTGTCATTCTGCTGGCGGTAGTCCAGCTGGGCAAAAAGCGGGAAGAGCACCTGGATGCCACCGATGGAGTGGATGGCACTGTGGATGGAGTGTGTCACGATGGCTTTCACGTCCTGTGGGGTGGGGGGCGGGGGTGATCAGAAACACATACCAAGCCGAGTCTCCAACTCGCTGTTTGTGAAAAAGGGAAGGTGCCTTGGGGGGGTTTCACCCACCTGCAGCATGAGGGCATGGGGCGAGTGCACAAAGATGGAGGGATTCTCCTTGGGCGAGGACTCCAGGCAGAGCTGGGCATCGGTGGCCTTGGCGTTGTAGGTGAAGCAGATGCTGCTGGCCAGCTTGCCGTCGTACAGCACCTGCTTGTGGTGCTCGGCCAGGTGCAGGTCGCTCTCAGACTTGAACTTGAAGGTGCTCTGGAGAAGGTTCCCAGAAGATGCCAAGGTTTCATTTTGCAAAAATAGCCGGATTAGGAGATCATTCTTATCTTCAGTAAACAACATATTGTAGCATATGAGACAGAAAAATCTATATCTGGTTTACGGATTCAGGGAGGTAAATTCATGGTTTCTACCCTCCCAATCCAATAGCCTCTCTAAATTACATAGCAAATTAATTACCAAAAAGAAGCTGCGCAATACATAACAGCTGTAACAAGCATCACAAAGCTTCCCACATAATTTCTAATCGGTCATAATTGTATCAAGGCAAATAAATAAAAGTCAGACTTGGCGGGAAAATCATTTTTACTAAAGCACATCGAGTTATTGGATGCTGAGCACGGGAAATCATTCACAGAGAGATCTCATGGATGGATGACAGCAAGAAAGATAATATATCACACGCGCGGCCAAAGAGACGCAATTATTTCAGCGTGTCCACACAGACAAGCCCATGACCTAAATCAGCATATTACTGTTCATTGGGGCTGCTTCTCCAGAACATTGAGATCAGTGCAGTAACAATATGGCCAACAATAATTTGACATATTGATGACGGAAGGATTTTTATTATTAATTCTCTTGAAAGCATTTGTGGTGTTCTTTTAACATGTTGCATTAGTAATCATGAAAATGTTCAGTCTTATATGTAATGACTGGTCATTACAAAGGGGGGTGCACACTGTAATGTAACTGCTGTCCAGGACAATAACGCCTTAAGCTGAAAAGTTGTCAAAAGAAACCATCAAGTTTTGACAGCTTCGACAGGGAGGTGATGCGTGCCCCCCTTTACTTAACAGACATCCCAAAGCATGCTGTCCAGCCAATCTTCCCCCCCCCCCAAGCATCGGCTTGGCACTCCTAATACCCAAAGCCTCGGTGTACTTGTAAACCCCCCATGCTCACAGCTGCATTGGGCTCACCCTCAGCCAGTGTGATGTCACCCCAAGCTGACATGGAGATGGCCAGACCGGCTAATGTGGGCTTTCCTGTCTCTGCAAATTTTTAAAGCACTAGGTCATGCCTCTGTGCCCTGACACTCACTCCCCTCACCCTGAAGGCACACAGCTCTCACATGCTCCTGCTCGCAAAAAAAGAAGAGCATGTGAGTGAGTGAACCCACACATAGTGTCTTTTTGCTCTACCTCCAAGAATGGTGCAACAACCATGGTGAGCATTTAAGAATCCACCGCGGAGAATCTCTTATCAATAACAGCAAACCACACACCATTACAGCATCACATTGCCTTGATTCATCTTAGGTGTCTTTCAACACTTTCTGCTTCACAAATGGTCCCAGATCCCCACAAGAAGGTTGCACGAGCTTGTCAGAGAGCACATACACACACGTAGAGCAGCCCTGCCCTGTGGATTCTCCTTGTTCCACACCTGGCATATTGACGTGTAACTTGTCCATAAAGCACCAGCCTAGCGAATGCATTACATATGCTAATGTGACCTGAGAGTATATGTGATGGGCTGAGGACAAACATTGTCCTGTAAACCATGTTTAATTTTTTGTTTTTAATGTCTACCGTGTGGGAGGCAGACACAACTCTCACAGCACTGGTAGCACTGGTAATTCTGACAGTGTGCATTCACTGCTCACATGCTGCTGCGCACACTTAGGGTCTCGCCACCTCACATCTGTGTACATCATACTCAGCCGAGACGCGACCGTTCACGCTGTCACCAAACAGGACGACGAGTCATGGAGCTGCTCTCTGCGGATCTGGTCCACAGCAGCACATAAGATGGATGTCAGTTAAATTCAGATTAAACTGCATATTTGCCAAACAAAAGCATGAAAGACATTCAATAGAAACCAGGCAACTGGTCGTTAGTCCTGTTCTTAGGCCACCTGCTACCATGGACAGCGCCTGGATTAAACCATTATTGGCGATAAAGATTTAAAAAAAACAAAAAAAAAAAACATGTACATGAATAATTTATGGATTCTGACATACAAATTAGTATCGTTCCCACTGACTTGCTGCTTTAAAGCAAGCCTGGCTTTAAAGAAAGGCCCAAAAGTTAGACGTGCGTAGGGGTGATGAGCACGCCCAGAAGAGCCCTGGGGAGGCTGGCCGTGATTTAGTGCCAGGGCCCTATGCCAGTGGCAGCGTATAAATTTTAATCATACGCCCCAGGATGGGCAGCCAAGTTCATCACTCGAGCTTGTGAAGTGCCGCAGTTTGGCTACTCAGAGAGGATGTCAGGTTAGCTGCCACGTGAAATGGTTTATGCCTCACTCGGCGCACGCAGGCACGTCATGCTGGACGTGTCAAAGGCCCGCCGCTCCACGCTCATTCCAGTCCACACTACACCTCCGCAAGCTACTGCCGCTACCCTCTGGCTAACCTTATCCACTGTCGCTGCCTGCAGGCTAACCTTAGCTCACATAGCTACTTTGGCTACCCACAGGCTAGCCTTAGCTACTGTTGCTACCCACAGCCTAACATTAGCTACTGTTGCTACCTACAGGCTTGTCTTACCTACTGCTCACGCCACTTAGGCCTACTTTAGGTATCGTCGCTATCTGAAGGCTACTACTCGCTGCCCTGCCTGCACTGGTGATGCCAATGGCAGCGCCTCCTGCTGGCCTTAATGAAGAGTGCCAGCTCTGGGTGAGGTGGCTCCAGAGCAAGATTAAGCCTCAAAGATGGAGGACAGCATGGAAAGCTGGGTCAGCCGGGGGGAGACTCCTCAGGGACGTGTGAAGACGCACACTTGCCGGGCAAGGTCACATCCTGCTGCATGTTTAATATGCGCATGTTTATCGCCACGGGATGAGGAAAAAAAACACCAAATTAAAACGCAGTCATTGTAACAGCAGGAAGCCGTCATTCCCTGCTCCAGGTACTCTCAGCAGAGAGAGAAAGAGAGAGAGAGAGAGAGAGAGGGAGAGACAAACACAGACACACTGCCAAGTCACCACTGATATATTTAGCTGCCTCTCAAAAATCCAGTCATTTGAAACAGTTACACGCCCCCCCCCCCCTCCCCACCAGAAGTAATTAGCAGCAATGCAGTGACGCAGGAGATGCTCAATAAGCCGAACAGAAGTAAGCAGGAGGTCAGCCTCTCAGAAAAAGAGCCAGTGAAGGACACACTCAGACTACACAGGCAATAAATACAGAAGCAGGCATCGGGGCTCACAGCACCAGTAAAGGGGTCAGGATCAGAGCACGGCTCCATTAATGAACACTGCCGCCCTGCATGTAAAGTCACCAGGAAAAAGAACAAAACACTTCACTAAGTTGGTCTGATTTTAATGAAAAAGAATGAGAACACATTATTTACACTAATGAGTACACTAATTTATTTGGGGAGCCTACACCCCCCCCCTCCCCAGAATACCCTAGCGACGCCCCTGGACATGCACAAAGCGAAGACTTAGGAATCTTATTTCATAAACACCCACAGCTGTCACCTAAACACAACCCCTGAGTCCAGCAATTAGGGTTGACTCCACTTTGCCCGTCTTCCCATGCTGGCTATCACGTTATTCTCAAGGATCACATGATTCACAGTAGCATTTATCAGAGTGACTGACATTGGGCCTGCGGGCGAATACTAATGCACAAGCGGCCCAGTTTACAGTGGCTTCCGGTTACAATAAGGGTGGGGCCACACACCTTGTAGCCAGGCCCCAGCTGGTGTATGGCGAAGATCTGGGCCGGGTTGAGCGCCTCGCTGAACACGTAGATCGCCCCCAACTGGCCACAGAAGACTCGATTGGCATCCGCTGTCTCCGATGAGCCCAGGAAGCATTTGTCGTAACTCTGTGACCGGGTGGGGACACACACACACACAGCGCTATGCAGTAACAGTTTGGTCACATAGCAGGATGGTGGTTAGTCGTTCGGAACAAATTCAAAGCATCATTCAACTAGCCGGGACAAATGGTCCACTTAAAAAGAGCTCTTAAGATTCCTGCCTACGATGCCCGAGATGCATTCATATTGTAATTAACACTTGAAATACAGAATACGATCCATGCATTCAAGAGAAAAGCAAATATTTGTGGGCAAATGAAGACCGGCGGCTCTTTGAGAATCAATGCCAGCCACCGATGTCATTCTGCCGCATTAACGAAGGAGTCGAGGAGAACGAGACGATTAAATGGGGCCTAGGCTAATTAAGTGCAGATAGATAATCAGCAAAGGAGAGTGAGGTTTACACAGGGTATGAGGTATTTTTATACAGGTTGGCTAAAGCACCTAGTTAATGCCACCAAAACAGCAGTCCCTGGAAAGAGATCGTCTCACCTGACCATCTGCCACACCCATTTTTCTGTCTCTGTACATCTGACTGACAGATAACATATTCAGGGGTGCTTCCCAAAGCCAGAGCAGTAAACGGTCACCCTGCGTCCCTAACTACACTCGGCTGAACGCCTGTGCACTTCCACTCCACGCATCGAACACTCTCTGTTTTGGCACAGCAGAGCAAGGAGAGGTGCTCACATCATTAGTGTTGACGTGCCAGGCCATATCGCCATAGGAGACCAGCTGGCCGTTAACATAGCAGCGGATCTCACTGTTCCTCCAGCGGTTGTAGATGTGGACGATGCTGATCATGTACCACTGGGGAACAAACAGAAGCAACAAGGAAATTATGGTCAGAAACAAATTAGACAGGAGTCAGTTCTACGGAGTATGACAGGCAGCCGGGAAAAAAACACAAGGGCACCTGGGAGATGTAGTACTTTCTGGCCTAGCTTGTCACTAGTTTGAATCTCTGCATAACTAAGAGCGGCTGCTTCTTTTTCTCAGTCTGCTACAGTTTCCAGATGATCCCGATCCAAAGGTGGGCTCCAGAGAGTGGCAGAGACAGGACGTCTAGTGCTATCTACCGTTCCCTCACATCTGCTGGGTCCCAGCTCAAAAATGTGGCTCTAAAAACTACTGTGAAGCTGGAAGCATTGTGTACCAGAATTTGCACAGGAACATTAAAAATACATCAATACCAGACAAAGTGCAAGTCAGGGCAGTCATAAAAAATAAAAACTCTGTCTTGTCTATCTTACAGAGAAGGTTTAGTTATTTGGATCCCATCAGAGAGTCACCACTTATATGCAGAGTAACGGATTCAGTGCTGGTTGAGGACCATGTGACGCTCGGGGAAAACTTCCCCACTGGCACACAGCACCCGAGAGAAAGTGAGCTCATCTGGCTATGTCCGCGCATCCTCTGCTGGTGGCAGCTGCCTGTGTCACCTATTGGGATGACTGGCAATGAGTAGACTCCTCTCAGTCCCAGTTCCTTGCGACGTGCTGATTAGACCAGATTAAGGGTCCAGTCATCGCTCACCGGCTTATAAATCTGCTCTTTGCAGATTCCTGACCTGAGCCTCCAGGAGCGGATTGACATACAGAACAGTGTTTACCATGCCAAACCAGTCACTGCAGAAACAAGCTGGCAGATCAGGAACAGCCAGCAAAACAGCCTGCCTGCCACCTGCAAGGCAACATTAAGCGGATGTTAAGACTTCTGAGAGTGGATTTACACGCTGGACACAGACGTCCAGGGCTCCTCTTGAAGTACCACCAAATCAGATTTGAGTTCTAGTCCACGTCACTTGTGAAAAGACTGCTATGAAGGTCCCTTGCTAGTGCCTGCTCAGATCTTTTCTGGAATCCTCCAAAACAGGGCACAGGAACAAAGAAGCCACCTAATACTTTCAAGTGTGTTCTGAGCAAGTTCAACTGTCTGCCCTCAAGCTGGGGTCGCAGGCCGCAGGGAATGCTGCGAGAATGTGATCATGCTTATCTCAGAGTAGCAGCTCTCACAAGGGGCATCTCGTGCAGATCAAAACAAATTAAACTGTTGGTTTGCATGTGGCTCTCAAAAATAGAAGATCTTCAAATGCAGAGAGTATATAACTATCATGGAATAGCTTCACACCACTGCTTTCCCTCCAAAAGAAGAGAAGAGCTGATTCTGAAATGCTTGTCCTGAACTAGTGAGCTGCTATGCCATGATACAGTGCATCCAGTGAGGGCGGACTCCACTGTGCATCTATAGAAGTTTGTGATGGCTAGTGATGACACCTGAAATATCCTCTAGATGCTGGGGTGTTGTTTTGTTTGGTCCAGACCTGTACAATGAAATTCATGGTCAGATCCTTGATCTCACTAACAATAAGGGAGAGACTGTTGTCCTGGCACCATTTTGCCAGGAGCCTAATCTCCTCCCTGTAGCTGGTTCAGGTCCGCAGTGGTCTTATCATCACCCATTTACCCAAGCTGGTTCTTTGTAATCTTCTAGGCTTCCATGAGACCAGAACCATCCCGGTTCACCCACAGTGACAGACCTTGGTTGAAGACTCAGAGAAAAGCTATTGTGACCTGCTATCAGAGAGCAATAAAAATGGTTTTAATCTAAGATTTAAACACTGAAAACTAAGAGTAAGTGGATTAATCATAACAGATGCTTGTCAGTATTGTATTACAGACGTGCCATATCAACTTCTACAGTGCACTGTCCCAGCATACCACATAATTCCCTCAATTCCACCACTGCCTAAAAGCATGAAATATTTTATTATCATATAACATTTCTAACGCCGTCCACATTGCTTAGATGTTCCGATGGGATCGCCCTGCACCATCCCACAAGTCAGTACCGCAGTTTCTCCAGCGTCAAGCAAACCCTGTTAATGTCACAGTCTGTTTAGTGGAACCGGCCAAATTCTGTCAGCGTAGCAGAACTGATTCTCCGCGGAAGATCAATGGAAACGCGTTTATGAGAGATGGGAGCAGCGTGGTCAATCGCGCCCCCCTCCCCCCACCCCATAATAACAGCTATCCAGAGCAGAATGCCGGCCCTCCCCTCAGCCAGGCGTGGACGCTCACCTTCCGTGGCTGGAAGTCGTATTTCACACAGTGCTGGAAACCTTTGCCCTTCGATTTCAGGGACGTCACTATCAGGCAGTTGCCCACAAAATGTGCGGAGTACCCGATTCCTTTGCTGGTCCGGAAGCTGAAAGTGAAGCAGAGTGACGTGCCAGAAATGAAGGCTTTAATACACCTGAGAAGATGTCAAAGACATGGTATAAAACAAAGCGGGTTTCCATGAACAAATGAAATCTAAGAGCAAAAGTGTGATGCTAAGTCTATGGTGACTAATACATATTCCAGCCACTTGTCCAATACAGAGTCATTGGGGGGGGCTTTGGCAGGGAAACATGCTGCATGGAATGTCAGTCCACCACAGGGCACGTGCGCACACACACACACACACACACACACACACGCACGCACATGTAGGGTAAACATATCCTTATGGGGACCGCTCATTCAT
>JAODJU010000036.1:14693054-14712895 GCA_026776725.1 Gnathonemus echidnorhynchus
AACACCAGGGATCCTGTAGGTGTCCATCTCCCCCCCCCCCCCCCAAAGCTGTAAACCTAGGGGAAACACTGAGATGGATGGATTGTTGGATGGTTTCAGGCACGCTAACACACTAACATTCCACTATTCCAGTCTACATATACCATCCCACAGAGACTTGAAATTATTGTAAAAGTCTCTTAACTCTTCACTGTAAGTGTGGCCAAATTTAGATGCTCAGCATCTAACATTGCATTTCATAAAGCTGGTTAATTACTGCCTGTTGTTATGTTAGTGTGTCACAGCCAAATACTGATATCTATGTGAACAGTTGAGTTTGAACATACAGAACGCATGTGGACCTATTGCCAAGCACCATTTGTGTCATCTATATTTAATACAATAATAAGGAAATTCCAAACTCTATTTTTAAACCGTATTACTGGAGGAAACATTTCACAGGTTCCCTCATATGCCAAGACACGTGTACAGACTTGCACGGGGAAGACTAAACCAGTATGAGCATCACTTTAACCCTAAGACTAAATCTCTGTGAGCATCACTTCAACCTTAAGGCTAAATCACTATGAGCATCACTTTAACCTTAAGGCTAAATCACTATGAGCATCACTTTAACCTTAAGGCTAAATCACTATGAGCATCACTTTAACCTTAAGGCTAAATCACTATGAGCATCACTTCAACCATCTACCAGACTGAGGATGAGATGAACAGGAGCTTCTTAGCTACCAGCTGCCCCCGCAGGTTTACACACTTTTGTATTTCCAGCACATCACCCATCCAAAGGGAGCTGATCTGCAGTGATGGCTTTCATTTTTTCCATCCAGGAGGGGCAGGAACAGCAGGCGTTCCTCATTTCCGGCACAGTGGATGTTCCAGTGTTCCTGCGTCCTGCCCGGAGCCTCACACAAGTCTCCTGCATGAACGCCGGTTCGACGGCACGTCGACTTGCACATGTAGGCCCCCACCCACTTACACTCCCACGTGGGCGTAAATCCCCCCAGCAGGCACAGCGTGAGCATCCGGCACCGATAATTAAGGACTGCGCTCCCCATTAATAACATTCACCATGGATTGAATGGTTTTTTTTACTTAATGCTCCCCAGAAAGAACATAAAGGGAGGTAATTGACTTAAGGGCTCTCTCACTCTCTCTGCCTCCCTTTCTCTCCTCTCTCTCCCTCTGTCTCTCTCGCTGTCCTCTCTCTCTCCACTCTCTCCCTGTCTCACTCCCTCTGCCTCTCCTCTGTCTCCTCTCTCCCTCTCTCACTCCCTCTGCCTCTCTCGCTCTCCTTTCTCTCTTACGGCCTGCAGTATAATTAAAGCCTGAATGCGACACCCATCCATTACTCCTACAAGGTCTCCCCCTAGTCCGAACAAGCGAATGTGCCACCTTCTGGCACATTTGTGTTTGGGGTCTAAAAAGAAGAATAGTATAGAAAAAACACATATAAAGTAATAGAAATAACCAGAATTTAAGTCTATTGACATTTACTGGGGAGTATTCTTCAGATTTTTTCTGATAATGTTGGTCACATTTGTTACTTCTGATATATTTGCCCAGTTGCACACAATCTGATTTTGTTAGGGGACTGACATCCATGAGCCTGGCATGGTGCTATCATGAATTTAACAAGTCTGCCTCAATTTAAATCGAAACTTTTGGGCAAACTTTGGATTTTGATAAGTAAAGGGATATTTAGACATTAGTACAGATATCTGCTAGTGTAGCATCTTACCAAGAAGCCATTGTGCATGTAGGTGTTCAACAAATAAGTAGGATTTAATTAACACATTATACACAACAAAATACCAGCAACAAACTCAGGCAGCTGATACTACCTCTAACTTTCAGACGAGTGATGACTGTCCATTACTCTCCAGGGTCTTCTGGAAGCTGAGCCCCCTACTGGTGTACTGCTATATAATTTAAAGTTATAATTCACTAACCTGAGGCTTGGATTCACAGCTCAGTGCAATTTCGGTACAGCAGGGAAACAGAATTTGTTTTTAAATTGTGTACTATTAAATACCTTCATAATGCATTATAATACATTCATAAAGTATTATACACATGGCTATAACTATAAAAATGAATAACCCATTATAGTCATGTTTATAATACATTATAAATGCTCTATGAAGCTCTCGTCTATAATAGGCATGTAACGATGAATCGTGAATCTGTTAAAAATCGATTAATGTATGACGATTTAAACCAGCTGATGTGGAAAATGAATCGTTACTTTAGGAGTACTTCACAGTGCTTTACATAACAAAAAAACTGGTGTAATATTATGTTTGATTTCATGACGTCATTTCGACGTCAGATGTCACTGCGTATATTCACGCCAATGTCGTACGTTAGTTTTTGTTTTTGACTGAACGCGAGATGGCGAGCAAATTTGAAATTGAGGACACACCCCCCGATCTTAAATCGGCGGTGTGGCAGCATTTTAGCTTTCCGGTAATCATAAACGAAAACGGCGAGAAAAGCACAGACAAGACAAAAACTGCGTTCAAACACTGTAAAAGACTGATAACATACACAAATAGCACAACGCACATGCTTCAGCATGTCCACCGGCACCACAGTGAGCTCAATTCACCACCGCCAGAGCGAATATTATTAAAACGGCAAACCACGCTAAAATGCTTCTCATGCAAACCTTAGTTTATTTGGTAACGCTTTATATTCAGTGCATCTTCATAATGCATTCATAGAACATTCATAAGCAGCAAGCAAGTACACTTTAACATCCTAACATCCCTTAACAGCTTTAATATGCATTAATAACAAACATGATTATACAATTATAATGTTTGTTATTAATGTATATTACAGCTGTTATGGGATGTTAGGATGTAAAGGTATACATGCATAATGTTTATGAATGATTTCTGTATACTTAATGAATACATTATGAAGGTGTACTGAACGTTTCATGAATGCAACATAAAAGCATTATGAAGGTGCAGTTAATGTAAAGCATTACCATTTATTTATTTGAAGATCATTTTAAATTTATTTTGATTTGGGATTTCTTTTAAAACAGTATTTTATTCAGTTTCAGTTGCACGGTTAAGAAGAGGTGTCACAGCCGGCTCATCTGATCCTCCTGTGTGCCACGCCCCCTCGTTAACCTCGTGTGGAATCCCTACGTTTACCAGCTGTTCTTTGTTTGTCCTGTGTATTTCAGTCTGCGTTTGAGTATGTTTCCCCAGTCCAGTCATTGACGTTACGTGTTTTCTATGCCCTTGAAAGGATTGATTCCTAACAAACCCCGCATTCTGTCTCGCCGCTCCTGCTTCCCTGAGCCACGTTGAGACAGAATGACCGGACTCCAACAGAAGATGCTTCGCCTGACTGTAGCGGAATACCTCGGTCTGGTCGACGAAGTGATGTACTAGCTTGATCAGCCTGAGGTAAGGGAAGACCCCATGGCTTGATCACTGGCCTACCAGAGCAAGGATATTTTGGAAGGAATGTCCCTATCCGAAGACGCACACCTCATGGAGGAGGTACGCGAAAACCTGCAGCGGCTGAGACGCGGGGTGGCCGAAACCAGCATGAGGCGGGTAGCCACAGACTGTGGCTGGCCATATGGTACCTCAGACTCTGCCGAAAGCTGCAGGGAGACAGAAGCGGAAAACCCGGGAGCGGCAGGAGGCGCTGGAGGTCCTCCTGGGAGCCGTCACAGTCTCCACTGTCTCCCCTGCAACGAATCGGGAAGAACTCCTCCCGATTCTTAATCCGGCAGTGTTCGTGCCCGATGACACCGCTGCCGCTTCGCCCAGTTCACATTGCCACCACTTCACTGCCGGTGTCAATAGCTTGCCCCTTTCTGGGGACACGCCTGGCATTTAAAGAGTCCAGGTCAACAGAGGATGCCATCCTCCGGGTCCCCAAATTCCCCAAAAAGGCGGCGCCCGCTGCTGGGAGTTCCTGCTCCGCCTGTTCCTGTGCCGGTGGTTGATGCTCTGCCCGTTCGTGTGCCGGCAGTTGATGCTCTGCCCGTCACTGCTCCGCCCTCAGAGGTTTCTGCTCCACCCCTGGAGGTTCCTGTTCCAGTCCCTGTCCCCGAGGAGGTCCCGGACTGCCTGACCACTGCTCCTTTCCCCTTGGGAGAGGAGGAGCTTGAATGGGACCCCTCGGGGATTTCTCTGATGGCCCCACCGGACCCCTATGGGGGAGTGATTCGTCCACCACCACCACAGTAGGGCAAATCCCGGCCAGGTCCCCGCCTCTCTCGGTCTCCCATAAGGGGAGAGGACACCTTCGCCGAGGTTGGGTCCCGCCCACCCTGCCCCCTGACTCACCCTCGGTCTCTATGGCTGGGGCTCGAGGGGTGCCTGTGGGTCCTCCAGCTCCTGCTCGGCGGTCACCTGCAATCCCCCGGGCTCCTGCTCCACGGTCGCCTGCGGGTCCCCCTACGATGCCTCATCAGTTGCCTTCGGCCTTGCCTCCAACGCCTCGTTGGTCGCCTGCGGGTCACCCCGCTTCGACTCATCGGTTGCTTGCGGGTCCACCCCTTTCGACTCGTCAGTCAACTGAGCCTTCACCAGCTGTGGCTGCGCCATCGCCTGCCGCAGCTTTACCTCCCTCCTTGCCTTCGCCGAGGTCCCCTTCACCTTCCTCCTCGCCTCCTCTGGTGCCCCCAATGACTTCTTCCTCACCTCCTCCGCCTGTCCCTCCGTCTGCCTCCTCGCCCTGGGGCTCCCTGTTTCCCCCCGTCCTATGCTTTCCTGCCTCCTGGTTTCATGCCCCCTGTGTCTGTTTCTCATCCCTCTGTTTCTCCTGTGTTCACTCCTGGTCCCTTCATGCCTCCTGTTGGTGTTTCCCCTGTGTCTCCTTTCTTGGTGCCCCTGTGCATTCTGCATTCCCCGTGATCTGTCAGTTGTTGTCTTAGTTGTTGCCTTTGTGCCTGTTCTGTGTGTCCATCCTGTTCCCGGTGCCCTCTTGACGTTTTGCTCTTATTTTACAGGACCCGTGTCCCCAGTCTTGTCTCTTCGCTCCCCTTAGGCACACCCGGTGTGGGAGGTATAACATGTGGGAAACACCGCTGTGTAAGCAGGGTGCAAGGGGATGCTTCAGACATGGCTCTGGGTAAATATGTAAACAGGGACTTGCTGCTCCTCGGTAGTCTAAACCATATTCATACCTCTCCACAGATTAAATCAGGGGATGAAGCAAGAGCACAACAGACATCCAAGCATCCATCTTCTATACCCACTTATGGAAGACTGCAGGGGTCCGGAGCCTATCTTGAAAGCTATGTGTGCGAGGCAGGGGGCACCAACCCATTAGAAGGAATGTGCACACACACACACACACACACACCTGCAATCATATTTTTGTGGGGACCGCTCATTCATTTCTATAGAAAAAATGCTAATGCTACCTATGACAATCTTAACCCCTACTCAGCCCTAACCATCACCATAAGTAAAGAAACATTTTTAGTTTTTTGATTGCTGTGACGGATTTCTAGAAAAATGAGTTTTGGTATGGTAAAGTACTGTATATCTGGACCACACACACATACACAATTCAGCAACTTCATCGCAGCAGAGAACCCAGAGGGAACCTTACAAAGACACAGCGATAACATGGAAACTTTTGACAATTATAGTTAAATACTGTTAATGCCAGTAAAACATACTGTAGACCGCGTCAGAATAATGCCTGTTCACTTAAATACACGATCAACACAGTCATACTTACCTCCAGCTAACTGCTGCTCACTATTATGCAGATCTGTGGAAGACACTCGAGGGTCCATTCGGTTATTCCTATAGCTTCACCTGAAGCAATCTTACCACATTAATTTTTTTCATTGTCAAATATCAGTGAGGCAGTGTGACCTCAAAATGAGAGTAGAGCATGATTTTTGACAGTCTTCAAATGCAAAGTAACATGTAACTAGGCCAGAGAGGGGCCATTTGTACAAAAAAGAAGAAAAGAAAGAAAAGGGGAGATTAATGAGGAGCAACGTTTGAAGAGTATGAAAGAGTGTAGCTGCATTCCAGCTTGATGTAGAAATTCTGAAAGTCTGTATTCAAGATTTGTTCCAGTCGGGAGGTAAACAACCATGGGGGAGAAGGAATTTGGGTTAATGAAACTGTGAGGAGGAACACAGACAGAAGGTGGACATTTCAGTGTCAGCTGGGAAACACACAGGGAAAAAAATGGACTTGGAATAGAACTAAGTGCCAGATCAGGTTTTTGCTCGCAAAAACAAACAGACTGGTAATAAAACAGGTGAACAGATGTACCAGTTACCTGACATCACCCCACTGTAAACACCCACCCCCTCCGTTAACGATACCGTCATACTAGTGGGAAAAAATATTTGCCTCTCATTCAGTTCCAATCCAAGAAATTTGCTTCTGGTACTAAAGTGAATTTGCAGGACGTTTTTGCTGTGAGTTAACGAATTAAACGAACTCTGACTCACAAATTTGCTTCGTTAAACCAATCCAGTGTGGCATGGGCAGGGTTGACCCTTCAGTTTCACAACAGGGCAAAATGGAGGAGGATACTTAATTTACACACATGATAATAATGTTATTTTAATAATAATACTCTATGGGAGACTAACTCATTTGTGCTGTTATGACAAGAAATTACCGGCACCTGTAACCCCATGCACTGCTGATGCGTAGCTGCGTACACATGTGTACCACTTATATTAATCCCTGTTTATAACACATCACTAGCTGTCATGCTTTTCACATTTCTTGCCATACAGTATTTTCAAAAGCAACGCTACTCCAGTATCATGATAAAATCTGTGGTACCTCCAAACTACCGCTGTATACCAAAAACACCATGGTATACAGTATTTTCTTGTCATGCCCATTTTTGCTTGAGTCTGTGAAAACACTGGATATTTTTCACTCTAGTGCCACCATACATTTACAGTGGTACTTCCCAACTACACAGCAAGTCCAAATGAAATGGTCCCCTTTGAAAATGAATGGAAAAAACTACAGTTATACATAATGGAAGAAGCAAACTCATAGCTAACATTGTGCATTTTTTAAATGAATAATTTAATAAAATACATCTCATAATGTTCCATAATTGAAGGGGAACCTCAACCAAATTCCCATGGGCCCTTGTTAATTCAAGACATTATAAAACAAAGAGGATGAAGCCATTTTTAAACTGACAATGTTACCAAGTTACAATGTTACCAAGTCAAGGTATTTTAGCAGATAATGGTATAATGCTGAAGTTTTACACCTTTTACTATGCTCTCTTTTCATTCACTCCAAATTTTGGTAGGAATCAACTATAGATAGCTTTCAGCAGGTAACTGGTAAGGAGAGACCATCATAACCGGACCTCGACCAAGTTAAAAAGCGGAATTATAAGTGAAAGTACAGCACATGAGAACATGTGTGACGCCAAGTGCATGGACAGCACATTGTCTAACAGGTGACCGGCCACCTGTTAGGAAGTCACACATATAAATGAAAAGACACCACATGCATGTCTGTCTTTCTGAGGAGCTCCAAATGAATCTCATTTTAATCCAATTAAAATCTGCTTAACCAGCTCAGAAAAAAGAGCTGAAAGTTGATAAAAAGTTCACTCTGCATACACCCCCATTTCCAAATAAGTTGGGAAGCTGTGTAAAATGTAATGAGCATTGGCATAAAACAATTACATTTCTGTTTAAACATACAGTGCCTATAAAAAGTATTCACCCCCTTGCATGTTTTACCATTTTATTGGTTTTATAAATCAATCATGATCAACATAATTTGGCTTTTTTGACAAATAAAATACAAAAAAAACCCTGTAATGTCAATGTGAAAACTAAACTAAAAGTTTAGTAACATAAAATATGTGATTGCATAAATATTCACCCCCTTTAAAGTGACTGACCTAATTCAACAGAGGTCCAGCCAACTGGTGCTAGTAGTCTCACAATTAGTGGAATGGAGATTACCTGAGTGCAGTGACTGTGTCTCAAGTGATTGTAGTATAAAGACACCTGTGTCTGGAAGGTCCATTCACTGTTTAATCAGTATTCCTGGCTACCATTACGGCATGAAGACAAAAGAACACTCCAAGCAAGTCAGAGAAAAGGTTATTGAAAAGTATATGTCGGGGGATGGATACAAAAAGGTATTGAACATCCCCTGGAAGGAATAAGGCACATGTGTAAATCTGCCTAGATCAGGCCATCCCCCCCGAAATTGAATTTTGTGGGGTCTGAAAAAAATGGTCCCCGCGTCAAAACAGAGGTTATCACATTGTGGGGACATTTGGTCCCCACATTGTTAAGTATAAGTGGACCACACACACTCACGCTGTAAGGTCGTTTAATCATATCTTTCTGGGGGCTGTTCATTCATTTCTATGGGAAAAATGGTAACAACCATAACACCTACGCAGCCCTAACCATAAGCAACCAAAGTACAAGAGTTTTTGCATTTTAGTTTTTTCATTGCTGTCACAGATTTTTATAAAATACAGTTCTCCCATATGAGGATCAGGAAATCAGGTCCCCATAAGGTAAAAAAAAAAAAAAAAAACGGGTATTCATCATGTTGTGGGGACATGTAGGTAAAGTATACCTGAACCACACACACAAACACACACAGAGTCTCTTGGCCGGATTATAAAAACAAGCAGTGGAAACAAACACCGCCAAATCTGTCTCACTCACACCCCCTGAAATGAAAGTTTAGATTTTTGGGAGACAAAACAGCAAGGCCACACACAAAAACAAAAAGGATTAATGCACTCAGCAAGGCAGTCTGCAGCCACATGCAATAAAGCGCTCTGCTTCAAGCAATTACTCAAGAGAGAGGGACTGGAAAAAGGCTTGGGGTGAATCCTGCTCTGTCTCCATGGACGGCCACCCTCCTCTACCGCCGCCCACCTTGATCTATGTCTCCATTCGCAGAGAATGGAGCCGGGGGGACGGATCTGTGAAGAGGGACAGGCGCTAAGTGCTGATGTGTCCCTCATGCTGGCACTCTCGGCTTCTCAAAAAATACATCAGTCTATCATTCCATCCATGGCAGTTAGCCAATAGCCTCTATAGCCATCTCCACAAAACCACACCCTATGAGCCATTCAGAATCCACTTCACCTAAATTTCACTAGGGTACCTGGTGGAGACCCATGTGAACATGAGGACGGCATGTCGACATCGACACAGACATGCACACTGGGGACTACACGCACACACCGATCCACCCATGCACCTTCTAATTGCTTACATGGTATCAGGGGGCTAGAGCACATGCAGAAATATAACATGATATAAATATAAATTAGAAAAGGACGCGAGTTTCTCATTTCTATGATAGGTCACAGAGCCTTATTCTGAGAGTTAATGTGAATACGACTCACACACACACAAAGGCTAACTCACATTTTCCATTTCCTGTGATGCCAAGTCAGTCTCCCCCCCCACAAAGTCATCACATCCAGTAACACTCCCCACTCCGCCGCCACCCTAACCCCCAACACACCAGTACCAAGCAGCCTCTGAAGCGTTATTACTCCCTGCCGTGCCATATTTAGCCTCTGAGGTGGCATGTGAGGGTGCCACCTACAGGCCTGGGCTTCCACTTCCCTACTGCGTTACACAGGTGCACTCGCAGAGTCTGCTTGTCTCCCTCTTTATATTGGCAGTTTAAAAAGCATTACCAAAGCTGAATGGTGAAGCTGGCCTTCATTTTGCTCAAATTAGCGCCATATGATGGTTTATTTTCCCAGCATACCTAAAATGTAATGGGGCAGGGCCTTTCTTATACCCATGCCAATGATAATTTGAAGTGTTTTGCAGGCCCCAGGAACATGCACCCGGATGCCAATTCCAATGCCAAGCCCTGGTTTTGCCCTTCCTTGACTCCCAAGCACATTTTATTTTCCCGTGTCAGAAGCCTGCTGTTTGTTCCTGTTCCTCTCCAACATTCTGCTACATCTACCTCCACTCCCTCACCTGAAGTCCCCGTTCCTTTCACCTGTCTGTTTTACATCACATTTATATTTATTTATTTGGCAGATGCTTCTGTCCAAAGTGACATACAGGAGAGGCAGATAATACATCACAAGCGTACCACTGTCAAGCGTATAAGTGCTGCTAGGCTGAGCTCCCAGTGACTTCGTAGAAACGAGCGCAGGGTAGCTGAGGTGAGACAGAGCTGTGCCAGAACTGCTTAGAAACCTCGCATCTGTAATCAGAGAAACTATAAACTTGCCATTATGTGGGCAGACACAACACATAATTATCTCCCAAGACAGAACCTAGTAAGAATCTAAGTTTTAGTGAAACGCAGAAAGGGACAAAAGAGCATCCAGGAATGCTAAGCAAACCACATCACAATGGAACAAGTCAACAGTAGACCGATTTGATACGCAAAAGTCCCACCTATAAGTCACTGCAAGAAAGGTGTTATTTATACTATGCAACAATCTTCACCACCAACCCTTCAGTTTAGTAATTTATCTATAATAATCAATTAACCATAATTTCTTAATAATAATAGCTGATGAAAAAAAGCAGGGTAATTTTAATGAGTTATGAATAATTAGCTTAGCAAACATGATGTACAATTATGGATATATATATAAACATGAGGATGTGTTTGTTTTGTCTGCAGTTTAAAGCAGGTGGAGCACATGCACAGACATGAGAGGACAAAAGCACAGCCCTGTGTGTTCCTGCCTGAAGACCAGCACAGGTTTTACAGACCTTGCAGAGGACACAGTGCAGGTACACAGTTCCCAGTTCCCCTTGGCTACAAAAGCTTAATAAGTGGCTGAAGTGTTACTAGGGGTGACGTCACAATGGCGAAAGAGGACGATCAGTGCAGGAAAAGGCTCCAACACAGGGGAGCACCATACCGTGATGCCCAAGGGGAGGCGGGCTGGTTAAAGCCAGAAAGCCAGCAGCCTTTTGAAGGCTCCAACAAAGCAGGACCCAAAGAGAGATAAAGCAGGAACACAGCTGTCATTGAGCGACAGGGTCCGAGTGGCTGAGTGCCGTGGGTGGGGGCTGTTTGAGGTAGAACTGACATGCGACGTCTGGTGGGCTGTCGATCACACCCGTGGCCCCCCAGAAATGTGTACTCAAAGGCCAGGAATCATCGAGAAGGAGGAAGGGGTCGCCTGCCATGCGTGGCAACTGGCTTGACTTCGAGAAGCGTAAGACCTCACAAGGCACCGCAACAAGCCCCGTGCCAGCAACTGCCTACTGGGCGGCTCGAGGGTCGCAGCTGCATTTTTTTGTAACTGAGGTAATTTGTAGGTGAGGCTACACCTGCTACTTTTGACCATCATCAACACTGAAAAATGTATTAGGAAATTAAAGTACAGCTTCAATGGGAGGATAGGAGTTATTATGTAAATCACCATTACCTGTGACTGAGTCCAGCAGGTCTAAGTCTAAAAGTCTAAAAGAATGACCCATAAGAGTGGCATAGAGCTTTTTAATTTAGGCTCTATTCCATAAAAAGTGTAGTTATATTCAGCCTTGTCATGCTATGGCCTGATTTCAAGAAAAAAAGACCAACCAAGAAAACCCAGGCCAAATAAATTAAGGACAGACAAAAATAGGAGACCTACTGCTTATGGAACACAGACATGACCACCATTCTCCAGCTTTCAAAACATCACCCCTGGCTGTCAGCCAATCAGAATAAGGGCTCTCCCAGACCATCTTATAATTCAGGACACTGGCACAGACAGGAGCCAATCAGAATCCAGGATATAAATGCAGAAAAACACTCTTCCGCAGCCAACTGGAATACAGAATACCAAAGAAAGGATATACTGTGGTGTGCTTGGGCTCAGTGAACTTCACTTGACATCAGTGTTTATGGATACCTCCATGAAGTCAATACACCATAACAAAATACATAATTTAATAATAATAGTCAAAAGAGAAAGAAGAAGAACTACAGCAACATAAAGCCAGGGCAAGTTAACAGCCATTTGTTTTATTCTATACTCCAGTGGGAAGAGAGGAGAGAGAGGGAGGAAAAAAATCAATGGGAGATGGGAGCATTTTCTTGAGCAAGAATGAATTTTACTCTCAGCTTCTCCAGTGCCACTCCATACTTGGACAAATATGACATGATGTGTTTAGGCCTACCTGGCTATGTAATTTACTGTTGTGAAATCTGCGGGTGACGTGACAAGCCCTGTAAAGAAGGTCTGAATCTCATACCACGGGGGAGGCAGGAAGCATCCTGCAATAACGGCATACCCCTCTTCACGTTTGACCCTGCATTAGAGTTCTTTACCCCGTATAAATCACAAAATGGAAGTTCACTAACCCCCCAAATGTATTTTTTCTCCTTATAGGGTTCAGAAATGGAGGGATACAGGTTCAGCAGTACATGCAATGCCTGTTTTCCTCAAACAGAAGCATTTTTAATGTCGTCACACAAAGTACACTCACAAGTTCACCAACGGTAATTATTTTTGGAAGTCTATTGGAATGCTCTTAATCTGTGCTCCTTGGAAGAACTTTTATATTTTTTATGATTTTTCCATGCTGTTAATGAATCCTTGAATAAGCACCTAGGGAGGTTTACATATTTGTAAAAGCCTAAATTTGTAATCCAATTGGACAATATGATTAGCGTCTCGTAAAAGGCATTAGCAGCAATTTGAATGTACCCGAATCCTTTGCAATGTTCCTCAATCCGACTTGAGATTATTCTTATTCTCAAGGCAGCACAGATCTCTAAGCCTGGTGAACTGTCACACTATACAGATGGAGTCACTCTGGATAAAGAACCAAGCTGTTGCTGCAGAAATTCACCACGACAGGAAAAGTTTCTAGATCCTCCTATTACTGTCACCAACTATTCCCAAAATGAGAGTGAGAGGATCTCAAATTGCCCATGTGATGCTGACAAGGTACTTTTTAAAAACAATTTCTAATTCCTCACTGCTTCAGGATCTCTGATTATTGGTTATGCTCTAATTTTTACAGAAGCAAGAGCAGAATGGCCATTTATGGGCAGGACATTAATGTTCCATGTAACTTAACACATCTTCACTCTGACCTCCTAAACAGGATGGGTCAAAATACCTGATGTATCCATGGCAACAGGCATCAGGGAACACACACTACTACACTGCTTGATAATAAACCAAACTAAGATCCTATTTACATAGAGGCTTACTGCATAACAACAATGAGAACAGTGGAAAATGGGCGTAATTAGGGAAACCGAAGGGTGTGAATACTTAGTAGCTACATGAGGTCACAAGAGTACTGGAATAGGGGCTAATAATCCAAAGGGAATTCTGTTGGCCAATCACCTCCTGCTGGTCCTTAGCAATACAAACAGCCTGCTGATCATTGGCTCCTCACCATCTAGGGAATAAAAAATGTTACTGACCAAGAGAAACCCAGGCTGTATCCCTAGACCTGAGGATGGTGCTGAAATAAACTTCAAGATTTCAGACTGAATGCTGCCCTTCCAAAACACAACATAAAAGGACAATTCATGACAGCAACATAATACTGAGAGATCACACTCTTGTATAGAGAACTGAATCTACAGTTATCTTTAAGCAATGAGATAGCACTGACTCTATATGGCCATGTTTCTACACATAAATATAGGTATATTCCACAGGGTTCTACACCCAAGGATACACACATTCCACAGAGATATATACATTCCACAGGGCTCTTCACAAATACTAAAGGGTTATAGATACAATCCGCTAAGTACAACACAAGTATAAGCACTCAGTCTAAAGTTCAACATGTTTTAGCTATTTGCTAGACTACTTTGTGTATACAGGCACGACGTGAAAAAGACATGAAGTCTACCTTCCCCTAATACCCTCTAGCATGTACTTCTAATTCTCAGTGCAAGATCTGCACATGTGGCAGATACCACTGTGTCGGACCTGAATGGTGACTCATAAAATGCTTGTAGGCCTTCACAGAATACAGAGCAAATGCTTTTATGATATTTTAGTGTGTGTAAGGCTGAACAAAGAATGAGAGATAAAAATATTTGCCTAGAAGGACCCAGATGCATTTTATTCAATGCTGAGAGTCACTCACATATTCCAGTTAGTAAAAGACAGAAAAAAGGCAGAAATGTGACATTCAGTGATATGATACAAAATCAATTGGATGTTTAGCCCTTTAATATGCTGTGGTATGACAGGGGGTGGACACGTCCTATTGGGGTTTTTGTCTATCCCTTTGCTTATGCTGAAACAGCTTGTGTTTTCTCTCCTCCCAGTCACACTCACCTTTACTCTCATACCCAAGTAATGTCCCATTCCCTCCTCCTACCCATCCCTGTGCCTCATGGTTCTGTTCACTGTCCCACCAAAAGCTTTTCACATAAACTTATTGAATCATATTCATTATTCATTTGTGGGCATCCCTCCTTCAGCATAGTCATTCTTGTTTGAAGAGGCTATGTGATTGTAAAAGGAATAAAAATAAAATATCTCTCAGGTCTACTTCACCATTAACCTTTCCTGTTCCAACTGAAAGTTCATGCAGTTTATTTGGTAACGCTTTATATTCATTGTACCTTCATAATGCCTTCATTATGCATTCATAGAACATTAAGTATACCTTTACAATGCATTTAAAATGCATTCATACAACATTCATAGGCAGCATGTAAGTATATAAAGTATATATAACATGCCTTAATGTATATTAAAGCTGTTAAAGTTTGTTAGGATGTTAAGATATCCTTACATGCTGCATATGAATGTTCTATGAAGGTGCAGTTAATGTAAAGTGTTATTGTATTTTTATGCCCTGTCGTGTTGAATCATCATATTGACTAACGTTTAGTATCTAACCCAAGCACTGCACTCATCCAGAACCTACAAATTCCCCATTAGTTAGCAGTAGATGATCACAGCAGACCAATGCAGGAACTGAGAGGAACAAACAGCAGCGGCTGAATCTGGGTCACAGTGGCGCATTGTGTCGCATCTCGGCTGCGTCTCAAGACAACAGCAGCAGGAAAAACTGTGGAGGGGAGGGGGCTGTCAGGGGATTTTTCTCTAAAGGCCAATTCCCATACTTAAAAGGAATCGCAAGCAGTAAAGGTCAAGGCAGAGAGTGGAGTATGCAGCAGGCTAATCTCACAGCACCAAGCCTGAGTGAGACTGGGCAAGGGGGGTTCAACACTGCAATGGGACTCTAAAGTGACCCCCCCCCCAAATAACAGCACAGCGGAAAGCTGCATCTGAATTCCCATACAGCAGGCTGGAGTGACTCAGCGTTTACAGGGGGCTCTGATGCAGCACAGCACTGTGAGACAGAGGTCTGCCGCTAAGAACAAAAAGGCGACTCAGAGAAGCATGTCGGCATTTCAGATATTGAGGTGAAGTTAATGAGACACCATCACACAGATGAGACCTCAATGCTGAGCCTAGGAGGCTGTGATCAAAGTGCAGAAGGGCCATAAACTGGCACCATGTCACCTCAGAACAGAGATGTCACACTGTGACACGTTGCTGTTTACCAGTGGGTATGTATACACTGATGCTCTTGGCGGCCTCAAACAGCACTGCATGACCTAAAGACAGCCATTACCTCAGCATCCAGCCTGATGGGAACTAAAAAATAAGGATAAGTGGATCTATTGTTTTGATCTAATTGTTTTATTTTGAGAATAATAATAATAATAATTATTATTATTATTATTATTATTATAGTGTTTCCCAATCCGGTCCTCAGGGACGGACAGACAGGAAGATTTTCAGGGCCCTGACACTAGTAACTAAGGGAATGGAACAATCGATCTCCCCGTCCCATTTGTCCCTGCTACCAGATTTCACGGCATGTGCACCATATTTGCTTCTAAATGCGACAACATGGCAGACACTTTTCTCAAACAGAGTGTCCATCTGTCTGTTCACTGCGGGGCATACGAGTTGTGGCTTAAACCTCTAACCCGTTTCGGGTAGGGGAGACATAACGTCATCCCAAAACTTTATTATCAGTGTGAAAAATGGTGATTCATAATGGGGTGTCAAATTCAGCTGATTTCAGTGATTTTGTATAACATATTTTAGATAAGGCTGGTTCAGTAGCTCAGTGATTAGCACCGTGGCATCACACCTGTAGGCCTGTGTATTTGCTGCTTGCCCCGGGCTCTCTGTACATGTGGAGTTTGAATGTTCTCCTCATGTTTTCCACCACAGTCCTAAATCATGTTACGGGCTTCCCAGGATAGGCTCCGGGCTCACTGTCTGCTTCCACACAAGCTTCAGAGGACTCAGGGACTAAGAGATGGCAGTTCTGTTAGAGGATTACAAGCTAGCTAAAAAGGTTATCTTAATACATAGTGGTATCTGATGAGCAGAAGGCAGGGACTGCAGTGATCCATCTTAAATCATATATTAATCCAACAGGTATAAAAATTAGCCATTGACTTGCAGAACAGGATCTGTGGAATTGAGCTGAACCCAATGAATGTCTCCTGGAAGGGTATTAATTCACTGGGCAAACACGTTCACTGTAAGTAATCCATCACGGTCAAATTCAAATACAGCCTGAGTTCTGGAAAAGGAAGTTTCAGAAAAGTTTCAGGAAGTTCCGTAAGGGGTATTTAAACTTGAAACACCCAGAATCTGTCCTGGTTCATTCAATCACTTGGGGATATTTGAATTTAAAAACATAGCCTGTGTGACAGGACCTTCATTGGACTGCTGGAGACTGAACTGAACTTGCTCAGCTTTTTAACCACACAGCACTTTGGTGGTGGCAGGGGGGGGGGTAATTTCTCTGAGGAACAAACTGTGGCTGTGAATCTTAGGTGGGAACTGACTGAGCTCAAAAACTACAGAAACAACCGAAAGCAGAAAACAGCCCAGAATAAAAGCTGAGACGTCTGTCACGTGATTCTGCTCCTCCTGCATGCATCACCTCCTACATCTATTTGAACAGAAAGTGTGGGAGATGTGTTTGCTTGCACATGGTTTGCAGAAATGCCAAGCATCACCCAAAACAGTCACAGCCTCAGTTCTAACTAGAAAGTGTCACAGAGCGACCTCAAAATGCAGTCTGACCCACAGGGGACCTAACCTCATTACTGGCTTGACCTTACCCCACCCCAGATTCAGAGTGGCAGATTTATGCCTCTGTAGTGGCTGAGTCACTGCCAATCACTCCTTAACAAGGTTGTCCTGGAGTCCTAAAACCTCCACCAGGGGAAGACACAGTATCCCCGAAGGTCGCAGCCAACCCTCAGCAACCACAAATTATTGCAGTACTTTGAAACACCAAAGGGTAGCCGGAAAATCTTACAGGCCAGATAGGCACAGAGCAGACCACCACTGCGCAGTGGCATCCACTGGCTTAGCCTCATTATCCCAAGCAGAATGGATGGCTTTAATATACGGAATACTCCCTACAGTATGGGAAAGGGCCCTGATTTCCCAAAAACTAGTTACACTCCAAAGAGGATCTTGTTTGTCTCTACAGGTATTAACACAATCAGCTTCTGAGGCAAATTAAACAATACCAGACGACCTGTGAAATGGGTTATTACCAGTCCACATGGTTTAATAAAAAAACAAAATGCAGTCAATTTCAGTGAGACCAAAAAGATACTGGCATTATATGTTCATGGAATAAGAAGTGCTGATTTCGATTTATGGTTTCTGTCTTCTCTGCTGTAATAATCTCCAAGAAATGATGCTGGCTGGGGATATCTAGTGAAACTCTGCTCTCTCCGCTCATCAATCGTAGCGCTGTGAGGATCAGAGGAGAGGAATACCTGAGGGCAGGATGAGCCCCACCCACATACCCCCACGCACCATGACGGTGGAGGTATGGCCCACAGCACAAGCGAGCGAAACATCCATCACGGCCTCGCTTCTGGAAGTCCATGCGCTGCTCTGCTCATTCAAGGAAGGACAGCAGGGTTGGGGGGGGAGGGGGCGTGCAAAGATGGGATTATCCAAGCACGTCCATCTGGATCCCTGTGGCACCGAAGGTCGTGGCGGCTGGTGAAGGGTGCACAAGTGCAGCCTCTGAAAAACGGCCCTGATTCCAATACATGTCCGATTTAAGATTGAAATGCATTTCCGTCTCAGCCGATTTAAAGCATATCCCAAATTTAAAGCATTCTGCCAAACACGTGGTTAAGGTCGTTTGAAACTGGCTGTCAAATATCCGAAGAGTCAAGCCGGACGTTAGTTGGATAATAAAGTGAGGGGTCATTTTAAATGCTGAAGCGGAACAGATGCAGTAATCGTAATGCTTGGTCATTATAGCCATTTTGACGGCTTTTAAAGGACATCAGGGATAAGACAGAGGCTTAAGACATGTGACCAATGGGATCATTTTACAAAGCACTTCGTGAAAGTACTAAATGAGCAATGTTGACTGGGCTGGACTCTGTGAATCCCAGCTCATCTCAGACATTACCAGCTCCCTTCAGGGGTCCAGGGAGACACAGAGCGGGCAGATGAGGCCATGTGTTTGACTCACGGGAAGCTCTGACAGTCAATGGCACTGCGTGAAGGGTGAACCATCATGGCTGCACGGTTAAACGACCAAAGTCATTAAAGTAGTTAGAAAGGGGGTGGGGAACACAAGGCCAAACATAACGAGGTACTGCCTAACGAAGTGCAACGAGCAAAGGATAAATGAGAGCTCAAAGCACTCTCAAATCATTTCAGAAGGCTGCAGGTAAGTTCCAGCATGCCGGCTACCTTCATTAAGGGGTCATGATGAAGACAGCCATGTCCTTCTCTCACAGTGTTCTGAGCCAAAGCTAATTGTTAAGAAAAAAATAAAAACCTAAGGAAAACTTGCTTGGAACTGGGTACCATTTCTGCATTCCACCTACTAAACTGATGGTAAAACACAGAGCTTTTACAATATCTTATCGTAAAAATTTTTAGCAGAGGGAAATAGATTTTCACTGGTGTTCAAACACCTATTGGATTGTAAGAAAGCAAGTGAATGGGACAGGATCGTGGTGCATCATGGGACACTGCGGGCAATTTTGGAGACACCAGGCTGCCTGACTGCTTGTTTTTTTTGGACTGCGGGGAGAAACCAGAGGACCTGAAGGAAACACACAAACTCTGGGAAAACATGCAAACTCCAAGCACCTACAGCTGACACCTGTCTTGTTCTCCTCATAACATTCTTTGTCGAGCTTCCCAACTTATCAAATTCTGGCCTCACCTATTTCAGCCTTATTAAGCATCAAAAATATGCCCAAATGTCCCCAGTAACTGGTAACAATACCGGTTGAGCTTACTGAATATAAATGAGCAAACTGAGTGCAATTAATTCTTTACCTATAAAACACAAGGGCTCCCAAAATGAGCAGGAAAAGACACAGGGATATCACAACTATTCCAGCATGTGTCAAATGATGGAAGGATGGAAGGCAGGAGTGTGACACACTGGACATCAGTGACAGAACAATGACACGGAGTAGAACAGGGACATCAGCAAACGTAGCATCAGCCTGTAATAATGGACAAGCCAACCAGACTCCATGGATAGACCCTCCAGTGCCAGAAATGAAACCTTTCCTTCAGCTTTGTGCCACCCTATTTATTCCATCCCAGGCCTCCACAGCACGTATGAAAAGGATTGTGGGTGATTCTTTTAACATGAGGTAGCAGCATCACTGACACAGAGATGATGAGCAGTGCCCCAGCCATTGCAGTCCATGGACACATCTCCCTGAATTGAACCACTAAGATCCACAATACAGGACTGTTCGACACGTTTCAGCTGCAACTATTTGGGGACAATATTGGCCATAAACCATATCCCGCAATGCAAAGCTGCTTAATATTATAGACCATTCTACATCTACTTCTCACTCCTCTTC
>JAODJU010000036.1:14716956-14729088 GCA_026776725.1 Gnathonemus echidnorhynchus
GGGGGGGGGGGGGGGGGGGGGGGGCTTTCCTGGAGGGATCTGTCCAGCAAAACACTCAACACCCCCAAAATGTTAACAGACACCAGACCTGTCTAGTCATTATAGTTAAAACACATAATTTAAATTAGCATTTTGTGATATTTAGGCTGATGTAGAATTTAATTTACTTATTAAACAGAAGCAGTTTAAGTGATTCCAAACTGGAAAAGAGGAATGAAAAATGACCAAATGAATTCATTCAGGATAAGTACCATGTCCAAGGCTGTAACAATAGCCATCCTTCCATGGCTTAAAAATTAAGCATTTTTACTTAAGACAAATGATGCTATCTGCTTGAAATGCTTCTCTAGCTCTGTTCCAGTCATTTATGGAGATTTACGAGGCAGGATCTAGTAATCACTACCAAAAAGGTGTCTTCCTCTGGGCTTCTTGCGTGCCTTTAGGAACATTAGCAAAACGGCAAAAAAACAAAGACAGGAAAAAGAACTCCTACAAAGTAAACTACTTTGTGCACTTGACCATCCCAGTATAGTAGGAACTATTTTCTCCAACCAGACTCCACACACTAGTCATATCACTACGCAGAAGAGGTGCTCATCCTCGTATCTTCTGTGCAGTGATACTATTAGTGTGTGTAGGAGTTCGATAAAAGAAAATAGTTCCTACATTAAACTGCTCACTACAAAGTTTGTGGATTATCAAGAGACGTTGCTGTTGAATTTTTCTAATTAAAATTATTTTTTGGTGCTTTAATCACCGCAAAAAGAATGCCATTCACCCCTTTTATGTTTGAGAGAAGGCCAACATTTCTATGACCAATATCCCCAAAACTAGACAACTCCCAGAAGAATAACATAGAAGGATAGAGGGCACTAAAGCCCCTCTAAAACAGCTTTGGGGTGAACTGGCCCTTTAAAGTGAGGACGGGTTGGATTACACCCAAAAGGAGGCAAAATCTGTCAATTTAGAAGAAATAGAGCCCTAGGGGTTACACGCGTCCTTAGATATTGCTGTCGTTTTTATGTTTCTATATTTCTTGGCCAGTTTCTTGTGACAGTGGCGGGGGGAATGGGGGGGGGGGGTTAGTTTGCCACGAGGGGTCAGTCACCAGCCAACAACAACAAAACCCCTATTATTTAACCTATCAGATGACTGCATCATGACAGAGGTATATCGACCATGCAACATTATACGCCTATTCATTTCAGCGGATATTTATCTATTGGATGCGTCCACGACCCCTTATTGAAGAGCACCATAGGCCACTGTTTCTTAACCCAGTCCTCTGGGACACCCAGACGGTTCACATTTTTGCCCTCTCCCAACTCTTGGTATCAAAAACTTGGACTGTCTGGGGATCCCAAGGCCAGGTTGAGAAACACTGTTTTAGACTGCAGTAGCTGGAGACAGCATAACTTGACATTGGATCCTTCTGTTAGTGTTCTGTCCTCTTTTCAGTCCTGTTATCCATGCGATGACAGACGGGGTGTTACATTTGCACATTTGCAGGCCTGCAGAGCTCCATACGGGAATACTTGCTCCTTTGACACGGCATGGCATCCTGAGACCTTCTCTGCTCACATTAACCTTGAGATCCTATGGCGATTGTGTCAGAGTCATTAAACACACAGTGCACACTCCACATCAGGGCTGAAAATACAAGGTGGCAGGGTTAGAGTCACATTTCTGGCTAGAGTGTAACACGCATGAGGACGTGGAGAGCATTAATCAGGCCTGCAGGCGGGAACTGGGTTTGGCACAGCGGACTCAGGGCCCCTTCAGCCAGGCTCCCCAGCCCCCCATACCCACGATAAGAGATGGAGGGGGTTAGGTACCAGTGCTTACGCGGCGCATGGGTCCCACACTGCATTGCAGATAGCCCTGGAGAGAGGGGCTTCGGGGGGAGTGAGACAAAGATGAAGTAGAGGGTGTGTGTTAGTGAGAGAGAGAGAGAGAGAGAGAGAGACAGACAGAGAGAGTGATATGGAGAGGCTAGGTGCTGGCCCCAGAATAATATATAACTGCCCTTATGATCATCCCCTAACATTCACCAACAGAAAGTAAGCTGATCCTGGTCCCAAATGTTTGATTAAAAGTATCCACATGAACATCTGTGTGTCAATAAACATGTCAGGTTTAATACAGGCATTAACATTTATTGGATTCCAGATAGCTGTGGGTTCAGGTCCCTCCCTTATTCCAGAGCGAGGAGCCGTCCCTCTTGCAGAGAGTCCCCCTCCTGGCCAGTGAGTCCCCCTGCAAGGAGGCACAGCACCCAATCCTACCTGAACTGTGCTTACTGCACTGCAATGCTGCAGCAGGGAGCTGGTTGTTGTCCAAGCCCATACCATGGCCTGGTCCACCACGTCTGACTGCCCCAGTCCACTACGGCTGACCTCCCCGGTCCACTACAGCCGACCGCCCAGACCGAATATGGTTAACAACCTGCTCCATTACGGCCGACTGCCTGCCTCACTATGGTTGACCGCTCCGGTCCACTACAGCTGACTACCCAGGCCCACTACGGTTAACAACCTGCTCCACTACGGCCAACCGCCTGCTACACTATGCCTGACTGCCCCGGTCCACTACGGCTGACTGCCCGTACCACTACAGCCGACCGGCACAGCCTACAATGGCCAACAACCTGCTCCTCTACGGCCGACCGCCCAATCCACTTTGGCTGACCGCCTGCTCTGGTACGGCAGACCTCCCCAGGTAAATCACAGCCAACTGCCTGCTTTATCATGGCCGACCGCCGTGGTCCACCATGGCCAACCGTCCGCTCCACTATGGCCCATCCCGGTCCTCCATGGGTGACCACCTGCTGCATTACAGTGACCTCCCCAGTCCACTACGGTCAACCTCCCCAGTCCACTATTGCTGTCCACCCCTGTCCACTGCGACCAAATTCCCTGGTCCTTCATGGCCAACCGCCTGCTCCACCTCAGCCAACCGCCCCGGACAACTACCCTGACAACCCCAGGCCATCACTGCCAAGCTCCCTGATCCTCCATGGCCAACTGCCCACATCACTACAGCTGACCACCCCGGTCCACTACAATTGACCGCCTAAGTCCACTACAGCCGACTGTTTCAGTGACTCATTCTACAACCGTCATTCTCAAATCAGACTGTGGTGAATTGAGCAAATTGCCTGCAGGTACAGCTGTTTTTGTCATTAATGGTGACCTCCCCCTCATTGAGGAGCAAGTGCAAAGCAGAAAAGGGGGCTGGGGGGGCACAAAGCATGAAGAAACATTACATTTCAAGGAGCAGATAAGGGGAAACTGGACCTGGACCCCAGATTCTGGAGCAGGGGGTAACCAAGCTGTTTGTCCGGACTCTGTCCCAAGGTCCTTTGTGAACCTGCCTTTCCCCCGGCAGAGCCCCATGCCAGGAAGACAGATCCAGGACCAAGGCTTCCACGGGTCAGATCACAAGCCAGTAGGCCCCCGGAGCACAGAGAGAAAACCAGGCTTAGACTGGGGCTTAAGCGCCTTACAATCAGCTTACTAAAGGATTTACCAGGAAGTTTTATCACACTTAACCCTTCAGCAAAAACCATCAGAAGGGGTTCAGCCAAAACTTATTTAATGTCCTGTCCTCAGCTCAGCTGTCCTCAGGTCTGCAAAAACAGCTTCACCCCAGTAGCTTTGCCCTCTGTCATTAACAAACATGAACACTGTATCTGTTTTGTTTACTTACACACACAAATATATTGAGCAGACCACTGGCAGATGATCAAAGTTAATCTTTCAGGAGTCATACCTGCTTCACAGACTCAGATTTAGTCATTATTCCAAAATCAGCTTTAAAACTAATGAGAATCGAGCACTAAAGGAAACATTGATCATATACAAGGACAATTAAGAAGAGGATGTTTAGAGTGTCAGGGTCAGCACCCGTCTGTCTGAGTCTTTCGTGTCTGCTCCCCGTTTGGCCAGCAGGTGTCGCTGGCCATCATATCCTCCCTGTTGTTATCCTGCATTCAATTATCTGTCTCCGAGTCAGAACTCGGATGAAAATTACACGAAAAATGTCACTTCCCATCGGAAACACACCTCTTTTATGACGTTGATGTTGGACAGAATTTTGTTGTCCGAGTTTCCCCTGTGATGTCATTTCAACATGGCGGCTTACACAGTCAACAGTAATTCTATTTTATAAATTTTTGAAAATGTTTATTTTGTTAAATGTATTAATAGTTATAAATGTAATTGCACATGTTCAATTTAGAGAATACCATATCATGACCGTAAACAGTATCCTAGCATGCAATATCAGATTTTTACCAGACTTGTAAGTGTATTTTGTTTGTTTGTAGTTTGCCTCTCGAAAAAAGAATATCGCTATGAATGTACTAAAATATTTTAAAAACCCTTTTAATGTGGTTTGACTAGTTTGTGTTTCTTGTTTTATGTCTCTCAGAAAAAAGAATCTCACTCCAAATCTGCTAAAATATAAAGCAAAAACACACAGCAGCGTGTTCATGGAGGCCGCCATGTTTGTTCTGAGATGTAGGTAGCTGGAATGGGAGATTGTCGGATGTGATGTCACTCACCTCGGAATTTCCGAGTTCTGAGAGATAATCGAACGCACCAATAAAGTATTTAGTGTGTTTCCCCGGATCCCCAAACAGCCGACAAAAATGAGTTGAGCAGGGGCCTGTTTCACAAAGCAGGATTACTTGCTTAGCCAGATAACTTACCAGATTTAGTCTGGGCTAAATGTAAGTTGATGAAAATAAGGTCTATTTAGCCCAGACTACCTTAAATCTAGCAAGTTATCTGGCTAAGCAAGTAATCCTGCTTTCTGAAACAGGCCCCAGGTGGTTATCCAACCCTGTAATCTAATGTTCAAATCCTGCCTTCTCTGTTTTTGTATTTTTGCAGATTTTGTTCCCAATTGTTTCATTTGTATGTTTTCTAATTCCTGTGTTTTGTGATTTGTGTTCGGTTTTGGTTTTTGCTTTGTTCCCGTGGTTGTGCTTTTCCTGTCTGTTATTCTCCTAATGTTAGATTATGTTTCCTAGTTTGAGTTTCATGATTTTAGTTTTATTAGTTTCACCTGTTGCCTGTTACCAGCCCTTGTTAATTGTTTTCACCTGTCCTGCATTACTCTTGTTAGTTTTTTGTATTTAAGTTCCTGATCCTGTTCTGGCTTATCAGGGTAACTTGTTGGATTTAAGGTAGTCTGTGCAAAATGTAAGTGAATAAATATGAAGTCCATTTAAACTGTGGTACCTTAAATCTGACAAGTTACCCCGATAAGCCAGTAACCCCGCTTTGTAGTACAGGCCACTGGAGTCATTGTTGATGTTGTTGAAGATCTTGTTGACTGTGTTTGATTTTTGCCTGCCTGCCTGCTCCTTGTTGCCTTGACCTTTGTATTTAGTCTTTGTTTTTCCTATTTTGCTCTTTGACCCCTTGTGGTCCATTTGTTTTGTAGTTTCCTCGTGTTTTCTGTTCTCTTAATAAATCGTCCACCTCCTTGTTTACCTGCACCATGCCCCGTCCTCATGCCAGAAAATCCCGAACCCATAACACAGACAGGATACAGTTATGCTTAACATGCATTGCAGTGTAGTTTGTAATTATATCTTTGTGGGGACTCTCCATTCATTTCTATGGGGAAAACTCTAATTACGACATGGCAACCTTAACCCCTACCCAGCCCTAACCGTTTTTGATTTGACATTTTTACATTTTTGACTGCAGTCACAGATCTTTGTGGGGACCTAAATGATGGTCTCCACAACATAAAAAAACAGGTTTTTATTACATTGTGGGGGACATTCAGACCAAATCCACACATACACACACACACTTCCAAGGGCTTGCAGAGAATTAGTTCAGTTTCTGTCAGTTTTGTTCATTTTCAATTTAGTTTATGGCCATTTGTATTTCAGTTTGTGTTTTTTTCTGACCATCAAAATTTAGTTTTAATTTTAGTTTTTAAAAAGAATACCTCAGAAGATTTTACAGACTCGGGGGGATCGACCGTGTGGTCTCCATAAAATTGTGTTACAGTCCAGATGCCAACTGAGCATGAACCATAAAAATACATATTTCTAACATTTCTCTCAATCGTGTTGTGCAGTATCCATCTGTTCCAGAGCAAAACTGTTAACTTGAGCAGCGGCCAGCAGTAAAAAGGCAGACAATATACACAATCTGCTTATCGTCACCCCAGTGGATGAGTTCTAAGTATACTTATAGGGGGATGGTGGTGGTCAAATCTTTGCGGGGGGTGGGGTCGAATTATCAAAATGACATTCCATCATTTTTTATTCTGTGGAAAACATTAGATCGATTTCTGTGCCAGATTTAATGATGAATTATAAGCATGTTGCGGACCAGTACTTTGAGACCTCTTATAAGTGGTGAATGAGCCGATGAAATCCTTGGAGAAGACTCAGATAATGACTAACCCATCACTAGGGCTAGGTAAACTTTGATGGCTCTGGGGAAGGATGAGATTTGCTCTGAGTTCCAGATGTTGTTGGATGCTGTTGCTGATGGATCTTGTTGGGCTGTCTTGGCTAACATGCCTCTTCAACATTACCTGGAGGTTGGGGACAGTGCCTTTGGATTTACAGACCAGAGTGGTGGTTCCAATGTTTAAGAAGGGGGACCGGAGGATGTTTTCCAACTTCAGGGGGATCACACTCCTCAGGCTCCCTGGTAAGGTCTATGTTTGGGTACTGCAGAGGAGGGCCTGTCCATTAGTTGAACCTCAAATACAGGTGGAGCAGTTTGGATTCTGTCCAGGTCCTGGAACACTGGACCAGTTCTTTATCCTCACAAGGATACTGGAGGGTTCATGCAAATTTGCCCAACCAATCCACATATTTTTGTGGAATTGGAAAAGGCGTACGATCGTGTCCCTCGGGGGGTCCTGTGGGGGTGATTCTGGAGTATGGGGTGCTGGGCCTGCTGTTATGGGCCATTAGTTCCCTGTATAACCGGTCTAGTCAAACTTGTTCTCTGTGGAAGCAGAACTCCACCAGGGCTGTCAACGATTCTGTTCATAACCTTTATGGACATTTCTAGGTGCAGCCAAGGAGTGGAGGGGGTCTGGTTCTATGAGCTCAGGATTACATCTGTGCTTTTTGTGGATGCCGTGGTCCTGTGGGCTTTATTGGGCTGTGACCTTCAGCATGGATGGGGCAGTTTACAGCTGAGAGTAAAGTGCTCAAGCATGAGGATCAGCACCTCCAAGTCTGAGGTCATGGTTCTCAGCCGGAAAAGGGTGGATTGAACCTACCAGGTTGGGGATAAGTTACTGCCTCAAGTTGACGAGTTTACAGTTTTTCTAAACGCTTTGGCACATTTCATGAAACATGTTTAACATTCTCAAGACTATAAGAGCATTTATTAAAACAGTTCATGCCGTAGTACAACACTATGGTAACCTTCTGTAACCTACCCAAAACAATTAATTCATGTCTCAAAAGCAAATAATTCCACCAATGAATTAGTCAATGCCACCAAAATGTACATTACAATCACTATCGTTTTAACCATGAGTCAAAATGCTTAGATATATTGTCAGCGCAAGTCTGCTCCTGAGCTCCAAAATTATGAATGATAGTTGGTTCCCACTTTCTCATTGTCACTAACTGATCATTTTTCTTTAGCAAATTGATACATCTTCACATCAAAGACACCAGTTTCAACACTGCAAGGCTGTACATCACAGCATGTAAAGTTCACTGCCAAGAGAAAGCACTCGCATGCATATGTAACTATATATATACCTGCATATATATGTATATATATATATGTACTATATATGTACTAAAACATTTGGCTATTTGTGTGAACCAATGAGAAATGACATTCTGCTGTGCAGAAGTGCCATTATGGTGTGGGAATTACACTTGTTATTTTGCAAATGTTGTTTGAGAAATGCTCCAAAGCAATCAAGAAAAATTGTACATATCTTGTGGCGTTGTTCACAAGTGCTGGAAGAAGGAAGTGTGAGATTGACTGGCAGATTGGTGCAGCGTCAGCAGTTACTTGGACGTTGTACCGCTTTGTTGTGGTGGAGAGAGAGCTGAGCCGGAAGGCAAAACTATCGAATCGCCAGTCGATCTACCCTCACCTATGGTCATGAGCTTTGGATAGTGACTGAAAGAATGAGATTGTGGATACAGGCGGCAGAAATGCGTTTCCTTCACAGAGCATCTGGGTTCAGCCTTAGAGATAGAGTGAGGAGCTCAGACATTCAGAAGGGGCTCAAAGTAGGGCTGCGGCTCCTCCGCATGCTGCCTCCTGAAGACCTCCTTGGGGAGGTGCTTTGGGCATGTCCAGCCAGGAGGAAATGCAGGGCAGATCCAGGACACGCTGGAGAGATTGTATCTCTCATCTGGCTTATGAACGCCTTGGTATCCCCCAGAGGAGCTGAAGGAGGTGGCTGGGGAGAGGGAGGCCTGGGCATCCCAGCGCAGACTGATGCCCCCATGACTCAGACCCAGTTAAGCGGCAGAAGATGGATGGATGGAATCTCAATGTATTTTTGTAACATACAAAGTCATAAATATTTCAGACAACCAGCATTATTAACCTCGATATTGTCAGACATATGGAAAGTCACCTAAACTGATTTGTCTAAACATAATTAGGCAGGAGAAAAGTTGAGTGCACACGGAAGCTGCTTAGTTAATTAACAAAACTATGAAAAGTAATTGGCCCATTGCCTGTTTAATTATTAAAGAGCCCCATGTTCATATTTTACATAATTTATCACCTAAGCAAACATCCCTCTTCTGGTGCGTCTCTACCCTTCCGCTCATTATATTGCTGAATATCTCCTATGGCTGTTCTCTAGTGGCTTAATCCAAAGGTATGAATTTGCATGTGAGCCTACAGTAGTTCCAGTCTGGTGACACGGTGGCTCAGTGGGCTGCAGTGCCGTTTCACACCACCAGGGCAGTGGGGTGAATGCAGCATCTGCGCCGTGTGGCTGCATTTTTAATGCGCTCTCCATGCTGCATGGGTTTCCTCCCACAATCCAAAGACATGCAGCTATGCAGACCTGCAGCTGTAAATTGCACTTATGCATCTGTGCCCTACATTGGACTGGCATTCTATCCAAAGCCCCCCTGCTTTGTGCCCCATACTAGGATCCAGACTCCCCCTTGACCTTGTACAGGATAAAATGGATGGATAGATTTCGCCTACCCACCTTGAAATGAACCACTGCATTCTTCCATTGCTGAATTTATTCATATGTTACCATTTCTCTCTCTCAGAGTGCGATTAGCACTAAAAGCAGCGGAATTTTAATTTAGGGATGCTGAATTAGCATTATAGTTTGTTTTCAAATTCAATTACATTAATTCATATTCAGACATTATATCCAATTTCAAAGATAAACTGTTTTCTGTTTATTTTAGGTTTAAAATGACAAAATGCTAATTTGTAATCTTTGTTTAATTTGCACGAAGCATGAGGATTTCAGTTCCAGTTTCACAGATCTGTGGAAGAGCAGAGGGGCACTTCAGCACTGATCCAGATTAATAATCCCTCACACTGAGATAATAGATTATTTATGACCAGAAAGGCACTGGATTTACACTGTGGATCTGGTACCTACAGCTACTGGTATTTAACAGAGACACCACTGTGAAATCTGAAACAGAGTTGCAGGAAAACAAGAAAAAGCATGAAGACCTAAATTATTGCACTATTAAATACGACATAAAAAGCCAGTGTCAATGAAATATCAGTGTGAATGGTATTGATATGAATGGTACTGGAGCTAACAGTATTGATGGCACGATTTGCATTAAGATGTTAAATGCAGGCATGCATCACCCACGCCTACATCCAGTAAGCTAGCTGCGGACCTGAAGCCTATTACAGGAAGCGCAGTGTTCACTCCAGTTAGGTGAACTGATGTATGTAATCTGCTCGCAGCGTGTGACACTGTGTACCCATCCAGGGTGTACCCTGTGCCCTGTGATAGACTGGCATCCCATCCAGGGTGTACCCCAGCCCTGTGATAGACTGGCATCCCATCCAGGGTGTACCCTGTGCCCTGTGATAGACTGGCATCCCATCCAGGGTGTACCCTGTGCTCAGGAACTGAACAGGAGGACAGGTGGAGCAGAGAACCACAAAGGAGGGACAAAGACAAGAGAGGACTAGTGGTCTGGGGTTGGAGGTGGGGGTTGGTAAAATAGCACCTAGTACAAAGGCTGCTTTCATCTATCAGCTCAGGGGAGAGGAAACTGAAAAACAGAGGGAAAAAAATCAGAAATGGACGAAAGGTCGACAGTTTGAATGCTAAAGCAGAGGAGTTCGCTGCCAGCCTGAAAGCCGGGATGTGCAAGCGGCGTATCTAGGGGCCAAGACAGGAACAATGAGAAGCCACCTGCTTCCCCAGGGATGTGCCACAGATAGACAGACAGACAGACAGACAGACTCCATTGACTAGTTGCCTGCAGCAGCAATGGAACATAAAGTGCACTAAAAAACACACAGTGCAAAACCCAAGACAAAGTGTGAAGACGTGCAGTGCAAAAAGGCTTGTGTCAAAATGAAGAGACAGCACGTCATTCTCTGTTTCTAGGAGCAGGGGGTGAGGGCTAGCAGTGCAGGGCCTGGTGGGAGCAGGCGGGGCAGGGCAGGACCCCCGCCCCCCCACACCGCAGTGGGACAGACTCCGCAGGGGAGCTTCCTCTCAGCCTCGCAGTGGCGTTAGTGAAACATCAGCGTCAGGGACCTCGCCAGCTGGAAGAAGGACGGCCTCATTGTGTTATTTCACATCTTACTGCTTGTTATTTTATCGCATTGCTAACAACTGTTACTATTCCTCTAATGCTACCTATTCATACTGCTCGGTGCATTAATACAGCAAATCGGGTTAAGCGCCTTGATCGATCGCGCCTCAGCATGGAATGAGAAGCCACACGGTTAGCCTTAACAGGTACGGTTCGCATACATCAGCCGGCACCGAAGAGTGTGATGATGGTTTGCCGGATGTGTTTCATTCCCCACAATTCAATTTATACCCCAAATTGTAAAGAGGGTGTACTTGCTGCACAAGCGAGGTGGGGGCCCTGATTTGTGTTTCCCCGCCGCTAACGAGCCCCTTAGCGGGTCTGCTGGGATTGCTGTACTTCTGCCTTACAGTTAGCTGGAGTCGTCAGGACAACCAGGGCAGCCGGCAGTGACGCCCTCTGGGGGTTAAACAGCGCATTATGTAAGGAGGGCGACCCGGCAGGTAGGCCAGCGACTGAGGTTTTGCTGAGCAAAAAATTCTGTAACGAGTATTACTGAACTCAGTCACTTTGAAAATTAGCGAACCGTTTAATGAAATGAAAAGGTTTCCAGGGAGACCTGGTGGGTAGAACCAGATCCAGGGTTCAAATTCCATCGTTGCTCTGAGTGCGCAGTTTGCATGCCCCCCCGCGTTTGCGGGGCTTTTCACTGTTAAGCCAACAGGTGTCTATAAATCAGCCACAGTGTATGAGTGTGACCCGGAATGGCCTGGCATCCCATCCAGGGTGCTGCCTCGTATTGTGTTCTGTGCTGCCTGGGACTGGCTCCAAGCCCCCCCCCCGACCATATACTGGGTAATCACTTAAAAGGTAAATGAATAGAAAAAGGAAGCGGGTTTCTCACTATAGGTCTTTTGGTGAACATAATTCACACAGGTCCCCTACAGCTCCTCTGTCCTTCACCTGGTCCCTGTAGATTTCCTGGACATCTGTTCACCCGCAGTTTCCAGAGGGATTTCACCCTTTCCCCCATGTTGAGGGCTGAACACATTTTGAATACGCACAACGTTCTTTAAACACGCCCGTGAAACCAGAAATGCCTGGAGACCACAGTGCACGAAGGTCCTGTAATCTCCGTCTAAGCCGAGACGGTGACATCACTCTGCGTCCGTACCATGCTACGGGATGCCACAACTCTCTGACAGGCTACCCCATTAGTAACCCACAGTATACAGTGCCTTATACCCTCCTTAACCTGCTCATCTTCATCTGATGGGAAACTGGAGTTTGAGTATTAATGTGTTTTCGGTTCTGTACGGTTCTTGTACGGTTCTTGTACGGTTCTCTCAATGTGAACATTTGCCATGTTCCTAAAAATTCTGTTTATTGCACAGTGTCTG